>JBBPJP010000008.1:0-147617 GCA_038088775.1 Boletus barrowsii | reverse complement strand
CTGAGGGACGTGTCAGCTATCTCGATCACTTGGCATCAGGGTGCCATCTCAAAATGGAATCTAATTGAAATATGCATCATGTCGTAGCGAGGTAGGTACGTACGAACCAGAGTGATGTCAAACAAGCAACCTCGGCGGTCGAGCCCAGTGCGCAAATTTGCCTACGCGATCGGAAAGACGTAGGAGCAGCAACTTGTCAGATTCTATTTTCATCAAGCAGTCCTTCAGTCTCTCGAGTCCCCGTTGGAAGGCCAAGCGACTGTATCAGGATGCCGACCACCCTGACTCGTCGTTACGATACCAGAACAACGTGATTGAGTTTCACCGATGAGCCGAGCTGCCAGGGTCCGTCTCCATTTCGTGACCACAAGTTGAAATCATCATTTGAAAATTGACACTCACCCTTTTCAAGCTTCGCAACTTAAACCACCTGTCGTTATCATAGGGTGTGTGTATCCGCGCACGTCGGATTTTCTCATATCAGACCGTCTTTTCTCCATGATGGCATCGAGGGCCGTTGGTGGGTGGGCCAGGTCACCGGGCCCGGCCGGTTGTCATCACATACGCCATTGTCTCATCAGTCTTGCTGTTAGTGCCACGAGATAAGCATCACAGGGAAGGGGCGCCAATTTCTCGTCTCGACACTCGGGAGTTTGAAGTCGAGTTGACCTAATTCTCGTGGGATCGACTCTAGGTTACATACTCGCGAAAACAGATAATGATGTTCGGTATCTAGTAGACATTCATCCAAGTCCACAAGTTACACCCCGGTTCGCTCCTCCTGGTCATACACACAGTACCCCTTCCATGACAGACGTTCGCGATGCTGGCCCTATACGAAGCCGTAGATCATCGCAGCCACGCTGGTCCATCATCCCGAGGTGCGTGTAGAAACACTTGCCTGCAGTGTTGGATTGGGCGACCTGCACTTGAACAAGAACGGCGACCTTGCTGTCTTGATCGGGTATGCGATCGGACGACGTGGGATCGTACATAGGCGGCGCATCAGCAGCGCGTGACGCTTCCAGATGTTGGACGACGCCATGCACAAGGGACCGTCCAATCCCTCTGCGTTGATATGCAGGCAGAACGCCAAGCGTGAGAAGGGTGATGTGCGACAGGGGGGTATCGGAGAATTCCCGGCCGACAAGAGTGCTAGTTTCTCCTATATATCCTCCGCCGGCGCCTGAGGTTGGTTGTGCCAGTGAGGGACCCATGGCTGCTGCAGCAAAGCCAATGATGGCACCGCCGTCTGTTACAACCAAGCAAAGCCGTCGTGGGTTGATGAGCAATTGGACGAAGAATGCGGCTGGATAGGAGACGGATAGGAGGTTGCGCTGCAAAGACACTGGTGAGACGAAAAGCATTCCGTGTATGCAAGGTACTTACATGCAGCGCGCGCACATGGGGGAGGTCGGATGCTTTCATAACGCGCAGAACGACGCCTTCGGGTGGGGAGTGCTCGCAGCGACCGGCGCTCATGGTGGACGCGTTCAATGCTGACAGAAAACAGAGTGGAGGCGGGATGTATCCCGAGTCGGCACGATTCGGAAGTATCAGAGAGAAACCACAGCTCCCGGAGCTGTGGTACGAGCTCGCCACATAGCTGAAAGTCCAATTGGAACGATGTTCAGATCATTGCATGAAATTCACATGTCAACGGCACTGTCAGGCCCAAGGACTTGACTAACCTTTGGATCATTTTCATGTGGACGGCGTCAAGTTATCCAAGCTGAGCCCAGTTACTCGACCCAGTAAGGGCCGAGGTACATAGTATGTGAAGTGTTGGGAGGTGATTGGTGATGGAACAAGGTTCACACCAGGGTGTGATCCGGCGTGGGGTAGCACTTCGTTGGACTCGACTGTCACCAGGTAGAGATGTCCTTTGCCATTCGTGTAGCGCGACTTGCGCGTCCCACCCGACTTTTCTCGACATCCTTGTCCGCCCGCTACGAGAACGTCCTCGTATCAAGACCCCAGCCCGGAGTAGCTCTCGTCACTCTCAACAGACCCAAGGCCCTCAACGCACTCAACGCTGCTCACTTCAAAGATATCGCTAGCGCACTGAAAGAGGCAGATGACGATACCAGCGTAGGTGCCACGGTACTCACAGGCTCGGACAGGGCGTTCGCAGGTACGTGATACGTACCCATTGACTGCGTTGTCGCAGGCCTAACCGTACTTGATACCGTCGTCCAGCCGGAGCGGACATCAAGGAAATGAAAGACAAGTCATGTAATATCCTGTTTCTACCCTCCTTTGCACCATGCTGAGAGAGACCTCTGTCAGTCGCCGAAGCGTACACTTCCAACTTCCTCGCCAATTGGGAGGTCATTTCCAAACTCAACAAACCCGTCATCGCTGCAGTCAGTGGTTACGCAGTACGTGCTTACCATCCCCCTAGACCACCTTCCGTTGACTCTCGTAGCTTGGCGGAGGTCTTGAACTGGCACTCCAAGCCGACATCCTCCTCGTCTCGCCCTCTGCCCAGCTTGGGCAACCCGAGATCAACCTTGGCGTCATCCCGGGCGGTGGCGGTACCCAACGTCTCGCTCGTCTGATTGGCAAATCACGCACGATGGAACTGATCCTGACGGGCCGCACCATCAGCGCGGACGAAGCCGAGAAATGGGGACTAGTCAGCAGGGTCATTCCCGAGGACATCGGGGTTGTTAATGCCGCTGTTCAAGTAGCCGCGACTATCGCTGACAAGGGGCGTGTGGCCGTGGCTACCGGAAAGGAGGCGGTCAATGCTGCATCTGAGTTGTCGCTCGCGGAAGGGTTGAGGTTCGAACGCAGGTTGTTCCACTCGTTGTTCGCAACCAAGGATCAGAAAGAAGGTGGGTTTTGGACGCTTGTATCTTATGATTGATGTCCTGATACATATTTCCAGGGATGACCGCGTTCGCCGAAAAACGCAAACCTGAGTGGTCACATTCATGAGCTGCGTTAGCATGAAAACTGTTCTTATAAACACGCTGAAACATCATTGCATTCATGGGTGGTATTCTTTGGTTCTTTTCAAGGTTGCCCTCGATATCCAGTAAGCCTCATTACGAGCAGAAGATGGCTCGCGCACACATCAGACCCCCACGGCAAATAGGTGCCCGCGCAAAATATGTAATCGATATCTCTCACCAACAAGCACGCTGGGTGAAATGCCGCTTCATTGGCTTCGAGGAAGCTAACAGGTCCAGGTTGTCGTACAAGGTCAGTATAATTACATTTACGGCACGTTTGTCTGCGGTCAAAAGGTTGTGGGATAGCAAGACTTTTTGTGTTCTGTCCAATTTTGTTTCTGGTGCGTTGCTCCACACTGAGGGAGAGGTCAGTTATACCCTGGGGTAAGAATGATGTCTCACGTATACTGCCGACTTGCACCTAGAACTCGCTAGTAGGTCAGCGTTTCAGCGCTCACACATGTTCAGATGTCACTTGCCTACTGCATTGTTTGAGTTCTGGACCGACTGAATCCACTCGACGATCGCATCCTCGAACACCGCACTGATTCAAAGGTTTTTCGAGTGTTTCTCTCATCATTCTAGACAACACGACCATTTCACTACGGGGCATCAGTCTCGAATAGGATCACGGTTGTTATTCGCATACAGCGATCCTGTCAAGGACAGGTAACAACGATCGGAGGTTTCTCCCGGAAATTGGCCGTGGTAGCGACGCCGCCAGGTGTTGAGTTTCGGGATGAGGTTTTGCTTGACGTCTTCTGGAATCGCAGTCGTTCCCTGGAGGACGAGAAGTGTCGAAAGGAACTGGCAGACCTCGCTAATGATTTCCGGTTCAGATGGATCATCCATTGTGTTGGCTATCCGAGTGGCTTGCAATACGGCCAAGTCGAATGCTGCAGGTGTCTTTTGATAGCGGACAAAGTAAGGCCTGGGTGTATGCGTGTTTGATCAAGTGATCACGAGTAGGGTAGCATGCTTACAGGTGACAAATGACGTTGATCATGACTGTCGCCATGTTGTACGGAGCTGTGTACTTTTTATACTGGGCGACCAGTGCAGGAAGATACTTTGCAGAAAATTCACTGTTTTGGGAGATTGTCCGCGTTCAAGCCGTATGTTATTGGGACCGTTGCTCACCTGTAAACCGCTCCTGCCTGGGGAGGGGGCCACATTTGTAAGAGACCAAGCTGATATACATCAAAATGTTGAGTGTAGTGATTTGCTGGCGCGAAAATAGTAGACCCACTTGTCGCCTCAGATCTATGAGCCTGCGCTCTTCAGATCGAACGTCAGGGTTCGACGGGTCGTTGGTAAGCCCACAATGCCTGGCAATCGACTGAGCGGTAACATTCATCGCGTCCTGTACTTCCTCTGGACTCATAGTCTGCATGGCGGAGTAGAGTCAAAAGGTGTCGGCGCAATCAGAATGCTGTCTACATGGCATGCGGGGCATGTCACGAGTTCGCTTACTCAACCCCTGTGCTCGTACGCGTGTCCATCTTGACTTTTGCCATCCATGTCTTCCGAAGCGACTCCCGAAGCTATTTCACTCTCAATCGGTTTTCGCGGTACAACGCATGAGATATCACTGCCTCCAGATGCACCCCTGATGCGTCTCGTAGCCCTTTTAGAAGAGCTGACGTCGGTACCTCCGACCCTTCAGAAACTCTTGTTTCGAGGAAAGAAGTTTCAGCACGCGGCTAACCTCACGCTAGCACAGATCGGTCTCAGGGACGGGACGAAGCTTCAAATGCTAGGGCCAACTGCGCAGGAAATTACCTCGCTGAACATGACCGAGTCGGAACACCAGCGGAAGGAGAGGATCTTACTTGAACGGGCTTTGAAACCGCAGGTCAAGGTATGTACGTGTATGTGTTTCAGTCTACTCCAAACGAACGCTAGATTGGATATGGATCCTAGGTCCGCTCGACCGCTTTTTCGACCGTTGCCTCGACAACATATGTCTTCCATAAGCTCGAACCGCTGAGTCACTTACCAAAGCCAGAAGCGGCGCTCGAGCGATTATCCAAGCTATCAAGTGATCCAGCGATTCGTCACATCATGCAGAAACACAAATTCTCTGTCGGTGTGCTGACCGAGCTCGCTCCGCATGAAGCACCTCACCTACTAGGACTCAACGTCGGCGCGGGACAGTCCATCAAACTTCGCATACGGACAGATGCGTATGATGGTTTCAGACCGTATCTTGAAGTTCGCCGTGTGCTCTGTCATGAGTTGACGCACAATCTCTGGGGTGATCATGATGATAATGTAGGATGCTCTGGCTTTTCTCGATTGGACTGGGATTGACTTCTGGCATAACGTAAGTTCAAAGAACTCAACTCGCAGCTCAACAGGGAAGTGGCCGAGTTCGAAGCTGTGGAGAAACGTGGAACGCACTACCTAGTGGATTTAAGAGGCACTTTCGAGCCCTCGTCAAACGAAGAAGCTGATGCATTGATTCACGCGCTTGGAGGAAATGGAATACCATTGGGTTCAGATTCAGTCGAGGATAGACGACGTAGAGCATTGGAGGCTGCTACTGCACGCTTGAGAAAGGAGGAGGAAGAGCTGGAGGAGAGTTGCGGCACGACGGAGAGATCAAGCAAGATTTCACGAAGTTGATTTAGAGAAGATAACTGAGCGCTCAGTTTTCCTTCTCTGACGGATGGCCATTATCCGTTTGCACGCACGTCGTGGCCGCTGGTAAATAAAGGTGTCTGGGCGCATTAGCCAACCATCCCGAAATCCGGCCGATAATGCAGTCAGTGTGGCTGCGACAGATGTGACTCATGGTGGCGTTGAGAGCTATGCGACCATTGGCTGTACACTAGTTACAGAGATTTCTCGCACCTCGGAGACTGCCGGGAAAGGACCCCGGGCGCATCTCAGTGGGTTTGTTTGGACCCTGAGTACTTGAGTAATCGACGCTCGCATTCGCTCGTTCACCCAACATCCACCACGCTATCGATGTTCTCGCTGCCGAACCTCATCAGGTGAGTTGCACCCCAATGTACTGCATTGCAGCTGTTTCTGTCCTCTTCATGTGGTTCAATCCATCTGTCTGTTCGACCAATCTGATCCAATGATATTGTGTACTTTCAACCTTTTTTGTATCTGTTGAATACACGTACTAGCAGCCTGAGATGACTTTGTATTCGATCTCAAGTACATAGTATCATGGTCATCAACACTTATATCGTAGCTACATAAATGTGATTAATGGGTCTTAGTTTGTATCGGTTTCGTCGGTGTGACTCGAGCGCTAGCGAAAACGACTCCCTGACGAGCGCGAGTTACAGGCCCTTCAGGGAGCCTCTGAATTGTTTGTATACATGAGACGAGCCGTAGCGTAAGGCCCATAGGATACTAGTTTGGCAACGAGAAAGTGGCCTATAACTTGCAGTAAATTTTTGACTCTAGGGTGTGCCAGCTTACCTGCTCATTGGGGTTCGGCAGCGAGAACATTGATAGCGTGGGTGAACGAGCGAATGCGAGCGTCGTGTCGGTCAAACCAGCGTTACTCAGCGTCCAAACAAACCCACTGAGATGCGCCCGGGGTCCTTTCCCGGCAGTCTCCGAGGCGCGACTTTCGAAATCATTTTGAAAACAGCGATAAGTTCCATCAGACGTGGCGAGCACTAGTACTTATCAGTAACGTTCAGGGTTAAAGCAGGTCGGCGCTTGAGCTGGTTGAAGCCTAACCCAAATGTATATAACCGGCGACTCGGAGGCTTGTCAGTCTCATATAGGTTGTCATGTGCCATGTGCCCATGACAAGTGACTCTTCACTGTCGCGCCTCGAACGAGTGTCTGAATGTGGTGATTGGATAGAATGGGCCTACCAGATCTCGAAAAAGTTCCGGCAGTATTGTAGTGATAACTGCCGAGTGTTGACATAAATTAAACTCTAGCATATCTTCCGATATTCGGGCTCCGGTCTATTTTAGGACGAGTCTCAGTCTTGCCAAAACGTCGACCCTCATTGATTCTGTCCGCACCATGTCTGATAGTCCTAGTCAGATGCCAGTGAGTTTGGTATGGGGACCGGGACTGATCGGTAAAAATCCCATTGGGTTAATCCTGGATACTATCTGCATACTCACCAGTTTGACCAGGGTACACCATTTCTGGTTTGTGCGTGCACTCGACCTCGACCTCCTTGCTTCCCCAGAATCTGATGCTCCAACCAGATTGTATGGTGCCACGTTGGGACAGTCAATTTACTACACACTTTGGTTTCCGAATGACTCTTGGCTCACAAAAGCATTCGTACGTGCGTTTCAGGTGTTTCTTCACCACACATCTGACGTATTTTCCTTAGGTTTTCGCGGTGTTGTAGGTGGTGCCTTTGGGTATCTTCTTGTTCACTGTCATAATGCCCCTTCCTAGCTTAACAGACACTGCTCATATGCTCGGAAGTACTCAAACTGTTTGGGAACTGCTCGTGGCATGTCACCAAAATCACTCCTGGATTTGCAGACATATGCTACCGTGGTAGGTATAACTCATCCGAGATGCAGTGACCTGTATTTATGATGTGACCTGTAGGGGCGGGCATGTAAGTGTCTTCAAGGTTTAATATCCTGTCCAGTTACTTGATTTTACTCTCGATTGAAGACTCTGATATGGCTCAATGTGAGATAGTATTCGAGACCTTTTAGCTTGTGCTCACCATCGGGTTTACTAGTGCGTCATCACCTTTGCCGTGCAAAGGTCTGTAGCAGTTTTCATGGTTGTAAAACACATTAAAATACATTGGTCAGTTTTTACTGCCATCGCATATGGACGAGTAGGTTCCTGCTGTTAAACCATCACCTTCCTTACACCGCTCAATAATGTCTCCACAGTCAGCGGGAAAAACAAAGTTGTTACTTTTGTTATTGTCAGTCCCGACTATCAGGATCCATACTTCAAGCTCATCTCTCTTCTCTGTAGTCTACCACGACGATTTTGGAACTCGGTAAGTTCATCATTGAAGTAGCGAACCTCGCCTGACTTGCCACTTTGCCAGCTTTTGGCATATGTACGTATCCTGATAGACTGGTTTGAGAACTACTAATGCGTGCCATCCTAGGGTATAACACTGATGTGTATGTGTTCTCTTTGCCCTTGCCGTTCAGAGTCGAAACAACCCGTTTTCAGCTCTCGGGTTGGAACTGTGGATCGTTTATTCGCAAGTCCAGTAAGTTCCCCATGTCGTATTGGGGTCTTTGCTGATTTCTTTACATCGTCCAATGATATCCTCACTGCCAGCTGATACTGCCGTGTGCTAGCCTGGCCACTCTGTGCGATATTTTCATCACAGTCGCCGTCTTTAGATATATGTGGAAATCCGGCTTCCGCAGGCAACGCAGTACAATCCAGGATCTGGCACTTGTCAGCATCAATACGGGTGTATTTACTTGGTCAGCCCGTTGTCTCTTTTTCCATACTTTTATCACGTGTCATTCAGTACAGTAGCAGCCATTGTCGGTATCATGGTACGTGTAGAGTTAGTACGTTGAGCAATTACTAACCGATCTGTGACAGTACCTCGTCCAGGGCAGCAAGTATCTGTTAGGTGTAGTAGGCATGGTATTTGCCCGATGTCAGTGTCACTTTCAAGTGACAGATGATATCATGTTGATTCTTCATCTCATGCAGGCTACGTGAACTCCATGCTGGCTGTGTAAGTCTCGTGGCACACTCTTTTCATACGCTGACCCGGTGTTCCGACAGGCTCAATGCGAGAAAAACCATTCGTGAACGGGACCAAAACGTCTACGACTTGTCTGCCATATAATGCTTTAGTCTCCCCGGCCGTCTTCGGTCCCGCTGAACTCGTACCAGTCCTAATTAACAATTGATACAAACTCGTTCTATCTTAGACTTAATCTTCTCGTGCTTTCTGCTGGACATATTACCTCCCTCGCTAAGATTTGTATATGATAACAAGGTCGTCGGATGGAATACTTTCACATGTAGTATGATACAATAAGTATCGCTGGCTATTATTGCACTGTATAGTACTTATCGATAAGTTGCCCTAAAAGTTCCCTGAAAGCTGTTCCTAGCGGTAAGCCGCGGATGACGATGAGTGTACCGAAAACACAGCTCGATTGCCTTGATCTGAGCACTAACTCTCGCTACACATTGGCAGCACTCACCAAGCTGCTGGCTCCACACGTACCTTACAGTCTCCCCATCCTAGGAACCATCCTCAATAACGGCCCTCGCACTAGCACCCTGCAAGACGTCGATCCATCCAAAGTCTCTCTCTGGTCCACCGTACCCCTCTATCCCAATGCCATCTCAACCACCGCTCCCGCGTTATTCTCAATTGTTACCTTTTCCCATCTAACACATCAGTTCATTGTCTTTTGCTCGGGCGAATCGAGCATGCCGTCTAATCCGCCAACAGAAGCCGAGAAAACGCACATCAAGCAGGTATTCGAGTGTCTCCTCGACGTGGCCCGCGAAGCACCTCCCACATACTACTCTCTCGTCACAGGCCATGGCGACAAGCTCACACAGCGCATTGACACGGATCCGTCCATGATCATCATCGGGGGTGTTCATTCAAAGTGGGCAGAGGTGTTTGCACCCATGGCAACGCGTCAGAATCCCATTGGGCGGTACGTCATTCCGCGCGAATCATTTGCGCAGGACGGTGTGTTCCGGACGATGTTGGGAGGTGACGACTGCGCGTCACCCGCCAAGGGAGAGGTGGAGGTATCCGAGATCCGAGCATCAGATTTGCCGTTCGTGCACGGTGCTTCGTCGGTCCCGCGTTCTGACGCGTACATCCTGTCGCGCGCACCATATTCGGTGTGCCTCCGAATTCGGGATGGAGAACTCGAACGACCTGTAGCGTGTGCATTGATGCATGCTGACGGGAGCATCGGGGCGTTGCGTGTGGACCTGACACATCAACATCGAGGTCTCGGAAGGCTAGTCGTTGGTGCACTGATGGAGAAACTGGATTTCAGCTTGGATGGTCGGGGCAACGTAGGGTTGGTCCCAGATGATCATCAGGATCTGGGCGGAGGGGCGTTGGGATGGAACTGGATGGATACGGATGCGCGCAACGAGGGGGGGAACCGCTTCCTTATGTCCTTGATTGGTGAGGAGAACAGATGGATATGCCATTGGACATACATCCCAATTGACGATATTTCCTTTGGGATGTAATCACTAGTGATTCGATATTTGAACGTTTGGCATTCAAATATTCAAGCTTTAAGACAGATCTACTACATCTCAAAGATGCAACGTCCAAATGCTATCAGCATCTTCCCCGAGCTCTTACAACATGTCTCCCCTCATGTAAGCCTTCCCAAGGCTTGTGAAAACAATGATCTTGAGTCACCGCAGCAGACGAAATCGATCTGCATATGGATGCACAGCGTGTCGCCTCGTTTACTGGGTTGCTCCTTTGCCAGTGACAGCGCGATGTGTGGAGCTACGAACGGGAAGGTGAGTGTGCCACCTGGAATTATAACCGTGCGCGTGGAACGGACGTTAGTGGCAACTTAGTGCCGGCCAATCCGAATGGTATATGCTAGTACATGAGGCAATAGAGTACATGGGCGATTATCCATAATATATCTCAAAGATGCAGTGTCCTCGGCCGAAACGTCCAAATCTCGATTACCATCTTCCCAGACCTCTTACACATGATCGCGCACGTCCCCCCCTTGCAAGCCACCTTCCATACACTGTCACATCGCTCGCTCAAATCTCGGACAGGTATCCCGCTTTGGGTTTCGTACATCCGCACCCGTCCATCGTTGCCACCGGTGATGAGAAAGTTCGAATCGAACTGGAGAGATGTGACAGAAGAATCGTGGGCGGAAATACGTTGCAAGGAGGTGTAGTTGTGCAGGTCGAACGTAATGACACGTCCGTCCGACCCCCCCGTGGCGAGGAGGCCAGTGGTAGGGCAGAGTTGTAATTGACACACGAGAGCGGTATGACCTTGCAACAGTGCGATGCATTGCCTGAGAGAATCATTGGGTCACATAAAGCGTCAATTATGGCAATGGACTGACCCTGACATAGCATCCCATACACGGACAGTTGTATCCATTCCTCCGGAAACGACGCGGACACCATCAAATGCAACCGAATAGATTTCTTGCTCATGTCCGGTGAGGACATGTAGACACTCCCCTGTATCTACGTTCCATATCTGCCGTGCCATATCAACCAGAATGCACAGATGCAGGAGCAGTGGACGTACTCGGCAACTTGCATCATAACTCCCGCTGACCACCCTATTGCCACACACATCCAGGCATCGAACGCTATTCGAATGACCCTGTAATATTCGAAGCATTCGACCTTTTTGTATATCCCAAACGCGAACCGTCGTATCACGAGAGCCAGTCACCGCGACTGGACGATTGTGCAGAACACGGGCACACCTGATAGTCGCGGTATGGCCTCGTAGAATGTAGACACAATGGCTATAGGAAGCTACGGTCAGCCTGGAATAAACGCAAAGAACTGTAAAGCTGATACCCTGATACCACGTCCCAGATGCGCAGACTCTTATCGCAGCCAGCGCTGACGATGATCGGATTGGGTTGACCCCAACCTTCTGAAGTACAACACAAGTCACTTGGCTTTCCCGGAGTCCCTGACCGTTGTGCCATTCTCGGCCGCCTCTTCTTTGGCATGTCGAGTCCCAAGGCACGACGATATTTCATGTGTATACAACCGTTCGTCACAGGCAAGCTGGATAATGGTACCGCTGACTCATCACCAAGGGCTTTGGTGTCGCGCTCGGGTTCGTCCCAATAGCCGCCGCGACTAACAAGGTGTACTGCCCACACACCTTGGTCGTGCCCTGTGAGTGTGCGACATAAAACACCAGTGTTGGCGCTATAGATGTGAACCTTTGAATTGGCACAGCCGACGACGACGCGATCAGAGTCCAGCGCTACGGAGGTAACGACACCACCATCAGGTGTCGCGATGGGCATGCGGTGCGAACGGAGAAGGTATCCCCCTCTTCGCATATTAGACACTTGACACGATGTTAGTGCGTAGTATCTCTGCCAAATGGTCGCTCACTTATAACGTAGGAGTGCTGAAAATGCTTCTGGTATGATGGTGAAGCGTCGTCGACCGACTTTCCGCTGAAAGACCGTCTCCATGAGGATAGAGGGGATTGTTCCTGTCGCTTCAAACTTTCTTCTGCGGTAAGGGCTTGTAGCACTGGATCCATCGGATAAGTCGGGAACAGATCCGGCTCTCTGGAAGACTCCTCGACGAGCTCGTCGTCGTATTCGATTTCCTCTGCGTTGTCTATATCCACATTAAAGCGATACGTCCCACACATCGATTTCCAAAGCCATTCATCCTGAACAAGATCACGCCAACGCTTCGAAACCTGGCTAGCTCTGGCGAGTGTCTTCGGGTTCTCTACAAAGCTAAGGATATGCAATGCTATTTCCGGAGGGAGTTCCGCGAGGAAATCACGCCTGAGCATGGGGGTAACAGTCTGCGAGATGAAAAGAAGCTCGGAGGGGGTGCAGTCATTGAGGAGAGAGAGGAGATAGCGTTTGCGAGATGCGGGGCCGAGGGCTATTAAGTTTGCAAACTCGATGCGGGACAGATTCGCGGGATCGTACGATGTTAAGTGTGCCCTCGAGAGGTGGATGGTATCAGTGAAGAGGAAATTGGTTGGGCCAGGTGATGGTGCGGGGGTCGGGGGGGATGCAGCGGGCATGAATACGGTAGAAGGTGACTTGTCTACGCTCACGTGGCGCTGATAATCATTTGTACGTGACTGCGAGCCTCTGTTGGAGATGACCAAGCTGGCTGCGGCATCGTCGCTCACGTCTTGCGAGCGCAGTGAACTAGTAGAAGCCATCAATACTATTGAGTTTGAATCGACCTGTAAATCGAAACTAGGCGAGCAATGAAGTCGGCAGTCAGCACGACATCAGCGGGGTCGTAAATGAGTGCCAGTGTGGTCGCGAAGCAGCTCGTCATAACTGACAACGAGACGGGAAATAATTTCCATTTACAGACACAATGCACGCACGTGACATCCTCCCTATCAGTCAAACACTCGTCAATTTGAGGCTCGTGGCTGGTCCTAATCTTCGTCTTCAATTCAAGACGTCTAGCCTAATCGCTAAACAAGTTATTTTAGACGCTATCTAAACATTCCTGGCTAATAGTACCCGACTTTCTGACGGAAAAATGGCGAACAAAAAGAAGGCTCAAGCTAAGAAACAAGCCCAGGCAAATGGTATCAAGTGCGCTTGCCTTGCCGTTTGCTTACCCTAACCCCCCTGCTCATCTGCCCTCAGGACTCAGACTCAGACAGAGTCCCAGTCGAAACCAACAAGTCCCATATCCCCCTTTCCACCACCTGTCGAGTCTCCTTTACTGGAAAAACCCACAAGTCCGGCTGCAGACGACATAAAGGAGCAAGGAAACGTCGCTTTCAAAGCAAAACAATACAGCGATGCTATTGAGCTATACACCAAAGCCATAGGTCCGCCCCCCTCTCTACGACATCACCTGATTGTCAACGTGTTTTTTTTTAAGAGATGAAGCCCACAGAGCCTTCCTATCTCACCAACCGTGCTGCATCTTACATGGCCTTGAAACGCTTCCGCCTGGCATTAGCTGACTGTCAGCAGGCGGCCGCGCTGCAATCAGCCAATCCTTCATCGAAGACTCTGATACGTTTTGCACGCTGTCATCTTGCTCTGGGCTCTTCGCAGCTTGCTCTGACGACGTTACGTACTGCAATTTCCCTGGAACCAACCAACGCTACTGCGCTGCAACTTCAGGAGAAAGTCCTCGAGCTTGAAGCTCACTTGCATAACTTTGACAATGCGAAACTACAAAAAGAGTGGGGGATGGCCCGACTAGCTCTGGACAAATGCCTACAGAGCATAGAAGGCGAGGCCGGCGAAGTACCGACACAATGGCGCCTGTGGAGAATCGAACTAGAACTTGCACGTGCTAATTGGAGTGCCGCCAACATCGCTGCAAAGTAGGTAGAGTGGTGAGATATCACTACAGCATTTGACCTGATTGCATATTTTCGTCCGTAGTGATGCTATGAGACTTGATCCCAACTCTCCCGAGATTCTGGCTGTACGTGGCCTGGTGCTCTTCCTTTCAGGCAAGCTGCCACAAGCACTCCAACATGTTGCATCAGCGCTCCGGTTAGACCCTGAACATGAAACTGCTTCACGGCTACGAAAGCGTATAAAAGACGTCGAACGGATAAAGGAAGAGGGTAATGCATCCTTTAAAAGCGGTAAATTGGACGAGGCAGTAACACTTTATACGGAGTGTTTAGAAGTGCGTAACACTCCTACAACTCTAGTGGTCGTGTTGATTGCTCCTTTCAACAGCGCATAGGTGCAGCGGAAGAGGAGGGTAAAGGCGGACATATCCGTGCTACCCTGCTGTCAAACCGTGCCACTACACTAGTAAAGGTACTGGATCCATTGACATAGTGCATCTCTCACGTCTTTTATGACCTCGAGCGTAGCTTGAAAGATACGATGAAGCCTTGATAGATACGGAAGCTTCCCTCGCTCTCCTTCCAACATCCTTCAAAGCGCTGCGCACACGGGCTCGCATCCATCTCCACCTTGAGAAATTCGACGCCGCAGTAGCAGACTTCAAATCTTCTATTGAACAGGCTGAATTCGAAAATGCCGATGTAGATGCTAGATCCCTCAGGACCGACCTCAGAAAAGCTGAGGCAGCCCTCAAACGAAGTAAAACGAAAGATTATTACAAGATTCTCGGTTGGTTTCTATTTGGTTCATGGAATAAGTTCTCTTATGTCATGTCTAGGTGTTCTAAGGGATTGCTCAGACGCGGACATTAAAAAGGCATATCGTCGGGAAAGTCTGAAACACCACCCAGATAAGGTCACCATCCCGGTCCCACTATGATTATATACTCATGCTTTTTATCTGCAGGGAGGGGACGAGGAGAAATTCAAACTCGTCGCCGAAGCACACGCTGTGCTGTCAGATCCTCGACGACGAGAGCGATACGACATGGGCGAGGACGAAGATGGACAGAACGATTCCGGCATGGGTGGAATGGATGGTCCGTTCGGGGGTATGAATCCAGTCGATCTAGCAGACATCTTTGCTCAGTTCCAGGGTGGTGGTCCATTCGGCGGCGGCGGCGGCGGCGGCGGCTTCCACTTCCATACTGGGGGTCGACCGTCTGGTGATTTTGGCTTCTGAGAGAGCGTTTACATTTTCGACATTCACGGATAACATACCCTAGCTCTATATTATCCTTGTACAATCTTTTTTGAGATTTTGCGAAGAGGAGATCCCAACTATGGGTCGTGTAGACTTCGCTACCCGCAATTCTAACCCTAACCCCACGACAGACAAGACGTGCCGGCCGTTTTGCCGAGTCGGAGCTCAAGAAATTGGTCGATTGGTCCTAGCGGAATTTGAATTTGAACCTAACCAGCCGGGCCGGGCCGGTCTATTCCTGAATCAAATTTTCCGCACGTTTTTTGTTTTTGAATAATTACAGTATTTACAAGCGCCCCTGTCGCAGGTTGGTTTTACATCCATCAACATGCCGAATCTAAAGCAAGGCACTCTTTCGTTTGCAAGCGCCAAACGAACCAACTCCATTCACAATGGAAAGAAAACCTTGGTCACAGAGCAAGGGAAAATCAGACGAGTAGAGAGACCGGGGGAAGCTCAGGACGATGCAATGCCCAGCGAGGGCACTGCTACGGCAAAAATTTCCGTGCCGGTCAAGAGAACGCGTACGAGCACGAAACCACGGTCATCTTTTGCGACAGCAAAGCAAGGGATTACACAACCGCCTTCATCTGAAAAAGAGGAACCTTCTCAAGCCGGGATAGTTGGCAAACATCTAGATGTCGAAGATAAAGCCTGTCGTTACCGCAGTTACTACAATGAAGTCAGGTCAAAGATGGGGTATATGCAACCCGGTAAGTACGCACGATTCTTGGTCGATGCTGTAGGAGAAGAGTGTTCACTCTGTGTCCATCCATAGTCCACTCGGATGGTCAGAACAAGATACACCAAATGCTTCGTTTCTTTGACATGTGGGTTTATTTAAGCGAGTTCATCGCTCTTGCTCACGGTGGTCTCAGGTCATACGAGTTTGGCCCGTGTGTTGGAATAACAAGACTAGAGCGATGGGAAAGAGCGGAAGCGTTGGGCCTTAATCCACCCGTGGAAGTAAGTTCACGCCACTCTTTGCCCGCCCAATACATAAACATGTTTTCAGGTTCAAGACATTTTACTCACCAAGGAAGGCATTGAGAAGACCGAATACGCCCAATGTGTGCTGCATGGCGAGGTTTGAATATGGAGTTACAGGTGAGCTGCCCCTGGACAGTGGAAATTCAAACGTTCACTCCGCACCCCGGTTCATCAAGCTTAAATGACGAAATGCGTCTCAATCGGGTTTTCTTTCTCCCCCATATTTCAATGCGCTCGATTGGAATTTTGCGATGAGTACTAACCATATACCTGTTGTTTTGCACTGCTTCACCTTGTGTGCTAGTAACTTATCTAATTCCTGTGCACAATGTACTCCACTGTTTGAACGCATGGCGGCGGACACCCGCTGCCATAGTCCATGACCAGGTACTAGCGCATCCGAGAGCCCCAACAAAGCCCACAAAGATGGTCGTGGCAGTCTCAGGGGTATACTTAGCTCGCGACCTAATAACGAGTTCTAAACAAGGTATCCGTATCTCTTGCATGTTCAGTGGGAAATTTCTCTCTGGTAGACCCGTGTTGTCTAGCCAGCAATCAAGCTTTCGAGGTCAGGTAAGGATATCTATTCAAGTTGCCTTTGTTGAGGCGGTGTACCCAACTTCAAGCTTCAAGCTTCAAGTCGGGTCCATACATAGTATCGATCCCGTCGACCGAATTGAGAACTGCTCGCGAACCGACGTCGCTACTTGAACTCATGATTGGTTCGGACGTTCCACGACATGTTCGAGTCTTTTCGTATTGACTTCCTTTCGCGCACCCAGTCAGCCCACATTTTTCGTGTCGGACATTCGGCCGCTGTTCAAAGCCATCCCCGTCAAGAGTATGTGCGACACTCCAACGGCTGCGTTCACGCGCAGCATTTAGTCGTGGAAAGAAAGCGACGGAAGGGTTATGTATTGTCTCCATTTCGTTCGTCATGCCACAGCGTGGTTTCGCTGTGTGGTGCGAATCTTGGACACGTGCTCTGGTCATGGATGCATCCCGGGCCCGTTTCGCCCATTGACTGCGATTATCTACCTCGATAGAGATTAGTTCATAATCCTCTGCGATCATGGAGATGTTGCATCTTTCTACCTCTCACAAGAAGCAAGGGTCGAAGGTGATGTTCTAAATGATTTGCTTGTTTCTTCGCGTGTCCTGCGGGAAATCGTCCATATTAATCTTCAAAGGTTCCTGTGCAGCTCGCAATGCGGAGGTGTGTGTAGACTTGTGCGAGTGGGACGCCCCTTTTTCGCGCAGATGATATTATAAACTACGCTATTGTTAGCTGATGGGTGCGTTTCATGATTCCTCTATTCTCCATTTGGACTTGAAAGACTCCGCCTTTGCCAGCAACTACTTCCAAAAGTGTTGGCCGGTACCAGAAACTCGCCGTTTCGAGTATGCGAGTGCATGTCTTTTCGCACTGGCACGAAGACGTGTTTCCCAGGAGTCGCGAAACACACGGCTACGGTATAACCCGCCCGTCTTACCGTAGGGGGAATGATGGGGACGAGAGGCCCCGTTCTCCGATATATAAAGGGCCCCTTCCTGTTTGCTCACCATAAAGGAGGCTCTTAATGCTGGTGGACTCAACTCCGTCGTCTTATACTATAATGTCTTCGCCTCGCCACTCGGAAGTGGATGTCCTCGTCATCGGTGCTGGTCCCGCTGGCCTCATGTGCGCCAATGCGCTGGCCAATGCACGCATAAATGTCAGGATTGTGGACAAACGGTAAGCACTCAACGTCGTAATTGTCATCCTTGTTTACAGATGTACCGCATAGCGCTGCCCAAGTCATGGCTGGTCAAGCGGACGGAATTTCACCTCGGACCATCGAGGTCTTCCAGGTCAGTGTCTCTATCCTCCGTTTCCTGGGTTCCATCGATGACAACTCTTGCAGAGCTATGGAATTGCAGAGCGTCTTTTGCGGGAAGGATGCCAAGTACATATGGCTGTAAGTGACATGGAGTCCGGGTATTAGTCTCTAATGTTTCGTGTGGTGCAGGCATTCTATGACCCCTCTCCCGATGGTGGCATTCGGGTAAATACTATCATGTACATGATCCGATCAAGTCTCATTTTTCAACCTCAGCTATCGAGGCGTGCCCCGGACGTAACTGCACCCACTGCTCGTTACCCCTTTGAAGTATGTCCTACTTGAGCTCACAGCCTCCGTTTTCAAGAAGTCCATAGCTTGCACTCCACCAAGGAGGAATTGAGTCGATATTTTTAGATTCCATGGAGTCATTGGGTGTTGAAGTTGAACGGTCGATTATCCCCACTGAAATAAAACTATCAACCGATGAGGCAGAACTTGCCGATCCCACGTCTCATCCAGTCAAGGTGAATGATTTCTTTCCACACCAGTACATGTGCTCACGGGGAAGTTTCAGGTGACATTGAAACATCTCGAGGAACCCGATGGAGAGCTGCATGAAGAAACTGTACATGCCAAGTTTGTGCTTGGCGCAGATGGTTCGGAGTCTCGGCGCCGCCACACCCGTGTCAGAACTCACGCATCCGGTACCCACAGGAGCCCATTCGTGGGTCAGGAAAGCATTCAACATAACCATGGATGGGGAACAAAGTAGTGAGAACATTTTCTCGGTGAACAGATTTCACGACGTCTCATTATCCCCGTCAGACTTCATTTGGGGAGTTTTGGACATGGTTCCAGACACAGATTTCCCCGATATACGGAATAAGTGTCTTATCCATTCCAACAATGGGTCATGCCTTCTTGTCCCTCGTGAGGCTGACAGAATCCGGGTTTACATGCAACTCGCCGATAAGGACGTGCTGGATCCAAATACAGGACGGGTCGATAAGGGGAAGATGGGACCTAAACAATTGCTCGAGGTCTGTCTGTTCTCGTCATGTGGATGCATTGAGATTAGTTTAGCGCCGTGGAGCAGGTTGCACAACGGTCACTTGGTCCATACACCTTGAACCCGACGGACGGCATCAACTGGTGGACACTATATATCAGTAAGTCATTGCTTACTAAACTTGGTTTCATTTCCCTAATTTTTGATTAGTTGGCCAACGCGTGGCATCCAAGTTCTCTGTTAAGGATCGTGTGTTTATCGCAGGGGACGCATGCCATACGCACTCGCCTAAAGCAGGTAAATGTTCCTCCTGCACTTGCGCAGGCAGACTGATTGCTCTGCCAGGCCAGGGTATGAATGCTAGCATGAATGACGCGCACAATCTCGGTATGCTGACATGATCAATCGTTATTCGCACGTGATTTGACTACTGATGGCAGCTTGGAAGCTCGCGTTTGTGATCCGAGGTTGGGCAGAGATGTCCTTGTTATCGACTGTAAGCTACTACTTTGATATATCTGACATGTAAGTAAAATACCCACCACACAGTACGAGTCGGAGCGCCGCAAGTACGCACAGGATCTCATTGCATTCGACAAGACATTTTCCACCCTTTTCTCCGGAAAGCCCCTAACGGCCAATAACGTCAACGGCGTTTCTCATCAACAGTTCTTAGAGTGAGTAAAGTCACGGGTTGGACGAGCCCGTCTAACCATAGTCAACAGGGCATTTCAAACTTTTGGAGGGTTCACAAGTGGCATTGGTGTGCATTACAGCCCATCGGTAGTTGTCATCGATGCGCACCAATCTCTAGCGACCAACCTCATCATCGGTGAACGTGTTCCCCCACAAAAGTTCCTTCGAGCAGCCGATGCATGGCCATACGAGCTCCAAGATCTTCTTTCATCCGATTTCCGCTATAAACTCCTCGTGTTCACTGGCGATTTCGATGATGCTTTGCAACTGGAAAGAATTGAGTCCATGGTGAAGGACATGGAACGACCGGAGAGCTTCCTGAGGAAATACACTTCGCACATGATCTCAAATTCGAGGTTTGACATCCTCACGATCAGCAAAGGAAGGAAGGAAGAGTTTGATTTTCTGAAAGTTCCACCGTTGCTGAGATCGCATTGGTCCAAGTAAGTACGGTTGATCTGGAACACACCTGTTTTGACATAGCTTGCAGAGTATTGATTGACGATAAAGACGTTACCGGCAGCGTTGGTGGTCGAGGCTACTCATCCTATGGTGTGGCCTACGAAGGTGCAATTGTAGTGGTTCGACCAGACGGATACGTTGGCACGATCGCGCCTTTGGATGGTGTTAGCGAGATAGATGACTATTTTGCGCGATTCTTGAAGATGTGATGGTAGTATGCTCCCAACAGGAAAACGCAGCGCTGCCGACATTGCGTGTGTGTAAATGCTGTAGTCTTTACGCATCACTTGACAATTGGAACTTGCAACTACAGTACACTTCCTCGTAACGCATGTGCTTGTGATGCGTAAATTAATATCATTTTGCATGTAAAGCCAAAGTGGCGCGGGGACTAGTAATTCTCGTTCCGCATATAAGAAACCCTCGCGCAACCGCTGTGCGAAAGTCTAGCCTGTACCTGCTAGTTGGACAGTGGGTGACATCTAATTACTCCTTCAGGCCCTGACCGCGTTTTCATCGCTGGCGACGCGTGTCACCCATCATGATCCAGAAGCCAGTGAGAAGGTTATCTCTTCCACAATTTTGGAATCGTCACCTCTCCATCAATTTGGTCAGGGTGGACTAGGATTTTTTAGCGTGGAAGCTTACATTTTACAACGAGCTGCCTTCTTCCATCTTCATACTCTTCTAGTGCCTGGCCCAACAGGAGGAAATGCATCATGGTTTAGAAGTGATTACATGGAGCATGGCATGATGATCAAAAAGACGTGACGTTGCTTAAACCATCCACACTGGAGAAAGAGTCACGAGAAGTAGTACGACTCGCTTCCTGTGTCATCTCACGCTGTTGCCAGTGGCTCAAATGTGTCAGCCAAGACGACCCTCGAAACCTGGTTCACCATGGGCCGCTTATCTTGAATATGTGTGAGAAGGTGCTTCACGGTGGTCGGATGTTCCATCTGCTATCGCGGCGATCTACTGTCTGAACGTGTACGAAACGTTTTCCTAAATCTGCCGGCCCACAATCACGGCGTGGGTAGTTGTGGGAACACGCGCGACGCCTAGTACTGGAGAGACAGAAGCGGATACCGCCGTGCGCGTGTCAGATCCCTTGTCTCGAGGGACTATCCTCTGTTTCAACATCATATTTTCTCCTGCCATATGTGGGACTCGTGTCACTCTGGAACCACACGGCTGTCATAATTGTCAGAAGGAAGCAAACGCTATTCTACCCAACGATCAGCCGTATCGGTCTATCGCGTACTATGGCCACCCTGCTCCAGCTCAAAAATCAAGACAAGATCGCTGTGCTCGCTATGGGCTAAACAATAGTCCCTGACTTGGCACCTGAAAAGGGCACCTGCCGTATATAACTGGCGCAAACACCCAAACGCTCTTTCTCATTTACCAATCCCTTCGTCATGCCTCCCGAAAGTCGCGTGGACGTTTTGATCGTCGGTGCTGGCCCCGCTGGAATCATGTGCGCCAACGCACTCGCAGTGGCAGGCACAGAGGTCAGGATTATTGACAAACGGTTCGGATCATGTTCAACGTCGATTGTCGTCGCGAGCGCTCGAGTGCTAATTGTTCCCAGCCCTATAAAGGTTGCAGCTGGTCAAGCAGACGGTATTCAACCAAGGACGATCGAAGTGTTGCAGGTATATCGCATCCCATGTCCTTCATCACCTCTTGAACGTTCGCGATAGAGTTATGGACTCGCAGAGCGCTTGATCCGAGAGGGGAACCAGATGCACACGTGTGTGCGTGAACGTTTACTCGTCATTAAAGTCTGTCCATCTAACCTTTATGGTTTCACAAGGCTTTCTACAACCCCGGCCGTGACGGAAGAATTGAGGTGTGGGCCATCTTTACCCTGTGTCTTTCTCGCGTTTCTGAAGGCGAATATTGAAGTGCACGGGACGTGTCCCCGATGTCACTGCACCCACTGCACGCTATCCGTTCGAGGTTCCGATCTCATAGAATTTCTCTTTCTTGTGTTAGCTCATGCGCGAGCTTCTAGATCACACTCCACCAGGGTGCCATAGAAGCTATTTTTCTCGATTCTATGAAGGAACACGGGGTACAAGTCGAACGCCCAAGAAAACCCGTGGACATTCAGATTTCGGAAGATGTCGACGAACTGTCGAGCCCTTCATCGTACCCGGTCAAGGTAGGCGCAAGTAGACAAATTCATCATCGTTTAGTCTGCATATAGCGATCGCTCCAGGTTACTGTAGAGCATTTAGATGTGATCGACGAAGAGAGCAAGACTGAAATTATACATGCCAAATTTGTTGTTGGTGCAGATGGTAGGTTGCACTTCACTTGTTCGTGGGTGTTGATCCGACATCCAGTTTGCAGGAGCCCATTCGTGGATCCGAAAGGCCCTGGGGATTGTGATGGAAGGCGAACAAACAGGTAATCTCATCGGATGTACTTCCATTGTATACCTACTAATTCAATCAAATAGATTATATCTGGGGTGTCGTCGACACGGTACCAGAGACTAACTTTCCAGATATCCGCAACCGCACTGTTATCCATTCTGAGAACGGGTCCTGCATGGTCATTCCCCGTGAGGGGGACACAGTCCGTTTGTACATCCAGCTATCGGACACGGATGTTGTAGATCCGTTGACTGGAAGGGTCGACAAGAACAAGATGAGTCCACAGAAGCTCCTTTCAGTGCGTACTTTTTCGTTAAGGTTGCGAACTTCATTGTACGATCAATGTTTGATTGTAGGTGTCAAAGAAGATATTCCAACCATATGAATTGGCCGACCCGAAAGGGATCGAGTGGTGGACAATCTACATTAGTAGGTCCTTTCCAAATCACCCATTCACAGTCGTGTCAATCTGCGAGCTGCCTGCTAGTCGGGCAGCGCGTTGCATCTAGTTATTCCGTCAAGGATCGCGTTTTTATTGCCGGCGACGCATGTCATACCCATTCCCCAAAAGCTGGTGAGAGGATTTCTCGCCCATATAGAACTCTACGATCTGATTCATTTCTCCTTGGTTCAGGTCAGGGCATGAATGCCAGCATGAACGATACCCACAATCTCGGTATGCACCTTGCCGCACCGTTGAGCAAGGACTGAAAACTGTCTAGCGTGGAAGCTTTCACAGGTGCTCAGAGGATGGACCAGCCCGTCGCTCTTGAAGACTGTACGTTCAATGTTTTACCTTTCTGTCCCTCAATATCATTGTTTTAGTACGAGCACGAACGCAGAAAATATGCTCAAGACTTGATCAACTTTGATAAGGAGTTTGCATCTTTGTTCTCCGGAA
Source organism: Boletus barrowsii (assembly GCA_038088775.1). Classification (NCBI taxonomy): domain Eukaryota; kingdom Fungi; phylum Basidiomycota; class Agaricomycetes; order Boletales; family Boletaceae; genus Boletus; species Boletus barrowsii. Next base: position 124,141 of record JBBPJP010000008.1, on the reverse strand, counting down.
AGCCGAGGACAGCGGAGAACGAGGACGGTGTATCCCACGAACAATTCTTGCGGTGAGTTGTCCTACACGTGGTCTTGGTAGATCTTCCTCTCATTCACTTGTTTATGCAGAGCGTTCCAGACGTTCGGAGGATTCACGAGCGGCACTGGGGTCCACTATTTGCCGTCTGTGATCGTGGATCCCAAGCACCAGCAATGCGCAGAGAAACTCGTAATCGGACAACGCATGCCCCCACAAATCTTTGTTCGCGCAGCCGACATACGCCCCATGGAGCTCCAGGACTTACTTCCTTCAGACGTTCGCTTCAAAGTGCTGCTCTTCCCGGGGTACCTGACTGAGGAACGTGTCGGCGAGTTGCAGCTGCTCGCTGAGGAATTGAGCAAGCCGTCGAGCTTCCTCCAGAAATATAGCCATGATGAAAACGTCTCGACTGTATTCGACATCATCACGATCGCCGCTGGCAGCAAGGAAGACATCAATTACTTGCACGTCCCGCAGTTCTTCCGTCCCCACTGGACAAAGTGGGTATCGTCCTCTTATCCTGGTCGTTGGTAGGCTGATCTATTCATTCGTCGCAGAGTGCTGCTTGACGACACGGATGTGACAGGAAGCAGAGGTGGGCATGGGTATGAGAGATTTGGAATTGACCCGAAGCGAATCACGCTCGTCGTCGTTCGGCCGGATGGATATGTGGGGACCGTCGTTCCCTCAACCGCTATTACAGACTTGGACAGCTATTTCGGTTCATTCTTGCTTCCTCGCGTTAGTCTGGATTCCTAATTCCTTGGTGATGTGTGGTAGCGCACAAGGGTATCTTGTATGATCATGTCGTAAAGTGTAAGCATAGAATACATGTATGCAGCGTCAGCCTCGCCATCCAGGTAAAGGCGCCGCCTCCGCACTCCCGATAGGTACTCGCCTCGCACCACCTTTCCCAACTGGCAACTTTGCCGACACCTTGGTCGTGAATTTAGTTCCTACTTCCGGTTTGCTCGTGGTGGAGGTACTGGGTGGTTTCGTCGCGGGAGCCCCCAACATGGGGGGGGACCCTCGACGAGACTGTTTATCCCGGTTTTCCTTCTCCCCAGCACCGATCGTCTTGGGTTTGCTCGCGGCGGCGGGTGCAACCGGTTCCTCCCTGAGCTTGTTCCTCTCTTTTGACGACCGCTTCCTCGTACCAGTCTTTTCAGATTGTTTCGCCTGCGCCACATTCCGCTCTGACTTCTTCTCTCTGAGCGGACTATCGTCATCGTCCAACCTCGCTACCGCTGCCGCCACCACAGTCGCAGCGAGCACAGGGCACCCTGTCGGCGTCGTGTCCTTGCCATCTACATTGTGCAGCGGGTCGGATTCAGGGCTGTCTGGCGAGGCCGCGAGCATGAGGATGCGACTGAGGGGACTGGGTTTTACGGGCGAGTAGGCGTGCGTCATGTGAGCTGCCATGGGTTTTGCCATGGGGAATGGACGTCGGAACGGGGGTGGTGTTCGGGATAGGGCTGGATCTGGGGCCGGCTTTTGCATGGGGGCAGGGGCAGGGTTGGGCTCTACGATCGTCGGTATGGGATGCGGAAGAGAGGGGGGTGATGGGGCCGATGATGAATCCTCTGCGGGGCTTGGATGGCTTTCCGAGATGGGACTGTCCAAGTGCCTGAGCAACGGGTCGGGTGGGGGTAACGATGTCCTAGGTGACGGGGGCGGGAGAACGAAAGACGTTGGAAGGATTGATTTCGTCAGGGTGGGCGGTTTATTATTTGTTTGTTGGGACACTACGATGGGGATCACCTCCGTCTCGTAAGCAGGTTCAACATTGGTAGGGGGCAGAATGGAGAAGATGGAGGAACGACGGGAGACGCGCATTTTACGACTGTTAATCGATTTGCCTACGACCTTCTGCTTGCGAGGAGACTTGCGGGGTGATTTAATTAACTCAGGAAGGTGGGCACCCAAACCTGGTGAAGGAGGTACATCGGGAGTCAGTGATACCGGTGCAGGGGTCGGAGGATGCTCAGAAAGCATTTGCTGGACCTGCCATGACCGCTTTTCTTCCATGAACTTGACCCTTTCACTCTGAGCATGGAATTGAGAGATAAAGTTAGTGAAAAGCGGATTAACGAGCCTTACCTCGAAGGCAGATTTCTCGTTGCCGAGCTTCACGGCCGCATGGGTGAACTTCTCGCGTTCATCTTTGAGCTCTTTCCTGATGCGATCAAGCCGATCATGTTCAGCATCGAGTTCGGAAGCAATCATCAAGCCGTCCATCGAGGCTCTTTGCGTCCCTTGGGATGCAAGTTGATTAAGGAGTTCACGTGTTTCAGTCGCATGTGTCTCGTGTAGTTGTGTAGCTTCATCTGAACAAGAGAGATAGCACCGATTGAGAACATAGTAACAAATAGTGAAAGACATACCAAGTTCATTCTGAAGCTTCTCGATGACGGCACGAAGACGTTTACATTCTTCGGAGTCGGAGTCTGCTTCCAAGAGCTGTCCGGAAGGTTCAGAGTGGGGAGTATTTGGCCTGTCCGAGAGGTGCTTCGATAGCACGGAAATGGCATCGTTTGCAGATGCAAAGAGGGAGAGCATTTTGTCATCCGCCGCGTTGATTGGAGTGAGCGGGAACAACGCATCATGATCAAAGGAAGCAGGCTATTGGATATTAGACTATCTCGGTCGAGGAGCAGTGAAAGAAGCTTGCCTCTTCTGATCTGATAGAAGCCAGCGTACGCATTCCATGTATTATAGACTGTAAGCGATTCGCGGACACGAGTATCAGTCGCCTAAGCCGGGTCGTCTCGTCAAGAAGTTCCTTTCTCGAGCTCTCGGCGTGCTCCAGAGCAACTTCGAGGTATCCTTTACCTTTTCCGAGCAGTTCCATACCTGAGGCGACCTCGGCATTAGCACCTCGAATTACCATGCCAGGAGAGGATGTGGATGATTTTGACTGAGAGTCTACGAGTTTGGTCCATTTCTCCACCATTCGTTCGATCTCCTTCTCCCTCTTCTTGAGTTCGGCTGCGTGCGTGGCGCGGAGGGCCTGGAGTAGTGTTCTCGTGCGCTGAAGTTCGGTGGTGGTTTGCTTGTGATTCGACTCTGATGATTGCAGCGAACGAGCAGCAGTGCTGGCACGCGCTGGTGAGTGGTGTCTAGCTGGTTAGCTCTGCTATCACTCACACAAGACGTGACTTGTACATGTTCACTTCACGTTCTGCGCTGAGTGTTTTTTCAATGGAAGAGCGGTGCATGCCCATGAGTCGTTCATGATCGTACGATAGAGTCCGTAACTTTGTCGACAGTTCCTCCGCTTGGGACATGTCTGTCTACCACGTGTTTTAGCGGTAGAGTCTGATCGGGACGGGTTGACATACCACTCGTTGACCCAACATCGCGAGCAGACATTTCGTGAGAAGTTCCATGTTCTCATTAGAGATGCCCTCGAGCAATATACCGGGGCTCTGGGTGAATCCATGGGCGACAAGTTGTGAGTTTATGTATTGGAAGCTCGACGTCGACGAGCAAGAGGTGGTTGTGGTGGTAGTGTCAAAGGGTGATCCGAAATCAGATACGGAGACATCGAGTGCCCAGTGTACGTTGGTCATGAGAGCGTCGCCGTCGTGGACGTTGTCGTCGTGTTGGTCGTCGGAGTCGTCGTTGTTGTTGAACGCGACGAGTCACGTGCTCGAAGTAAGTCACATGGTACTGCGCGTTACGTAATCGCCTCCTTTTGGGAGGACGCATCTGCGCCTGTCCTTTGGTACGGATTCCGTCTCTCTTCCCACTCCCTTGTTCTACTGCGAGTGTTCATGCCTGGAGTTGCTATCCTACACCCAACGTCTCCAGGACATCCCTTTGGATCTTCGCACAGTGACAAGTCTCACTTCCACCTTCTCGACAATACCAGAAACGACCACAAACCTCACTCAGAAATGCACAATGGTCCCGTCGCCACCACCGACGATCTGACAGTCGCAGAATTCAAAGAAAAGGTCAAAGAGGACGTCCGAAAAGCTGCCAAAGGTGTATCCGCCATTACGCTCATCAAAACCGCGCGCACCCAGTCTCAGCAGGCCCGAATACATGAGAACCAGGGTGAACTCAAGGCGGCTCTCGGTCCTCTCCTGACGGCCGGTATCCTAACCCACATGTTCATGAACAGTGCAGAGTTCATGGCGGAAAACAAACCTGGGCAGCATGGGGTTTTGTACAAGGAGTTCGTCGACTTTCAAAAGGTTGATATCTATCTCGTCAGGCTCATTTGCGGTTGATGTTTGCATCATTAGACCGAAGGCAATAACCTTACGCAACGTGTCCAAGCCATCGAGGCAAAGTTGACCGATCTGGAAAAATCAGCTGCAACGTGAGCATTATCAACCTGTATATCTCTATTCTACTCACATAATCCATCAGCGACGATAACACTGATGCAGGACCAACCAGACGAGTCGGGGACTCCATAGCTGATCGTGTCAGGAAGTTGAACAATGCCGGATTGGCCGTTGATACGTCCAAGCGAATCTCCCGCGAATTCCCCGTCGCACCCTCTACCCCACTCCCCGTCCCACTCAAATCCCCAGAGCCGATACGCACACACAAGCTGTCACCAACGCTTGTATCAGCGCCGGCCCCTCCACCACTTTCAGCCGTCATCTCACCATCGAACAACAGCTCGACGGCATCATCGCCCCACGTTGTTGTTCCGCCCTCCAGCTTGGGCCCTCCTTCGCCGACATCTTCAGAATCGTCCTCCCCTCCACTTCCACATGTTACTATTGCCGAGTTTTCACAGGCTTTCCCGTCTATAGACGAATTGGACGAATTCACATCCAGATTCCCGTCCGTTCCAGTTTCGGAACCCACAGGCAGCAGTAGTGTCACTCAGTCGCCTGGATTGCCATCGAACGGCATAAACGGTGTTGAAAAGTCGACTTCACCACAACTTAAACGATTCCCGTCATTATCCATTGACCCTGGACCACGGCCTTCGAGTACACCGATCACGCCAACCATGAACGCCTTCATCAGTCGTCCAGCGTCCCCTGCGATCGCTTCAAAACCGTCGATCAACAATCTCGCATCTTCACCACTTTCTTCAAAGACGTCACCCGTACCAGAAAAACCAGTTGTTCCAACGTCAAATACCATTATTCCCGAACTCTTGCATGAATACTTGGATGTACCTGGTCTTAAAACCCTTGTGGTTGACATACGGACACGAGAAGAATTTGACGATGAACATATTAAAGCGGATGCTATAGTATGCCTTGAGCCATCCGTTCTTGCACGTCCAAGGTAATGAAGGCTCCACAAACTGACATTCTGTCTGCTAACGACAGTCGTAGCGTGACAGCTGCTAGCCTTGAAGATTCACTGGTTGTTGCACCACGTGAAGAATGGGTACTCTTTCAGAACCGTGACAAATTTGACCTTGTGGTTCTTTATGATACTTCTTCAGAAACGTATGGTGTCACTGGTCCTCTGTCGGCCTTTGTCCGAGCCGTGTTCGACAATGCATTCAGGAGGTTTTTACGACACGCGCCCGTGTTACTTGTAGGTGGTCTTCAGGCATGGAAGCGAATATTTTCCGATGAGGTTGTCCGCGGAGTTCCTGGAATACGGTCCTCGCCAAACAGCATCCTCGAGAATGGCATCAGTAGTACCTCAGGTGCGATACTGCCCTCAGCGTCGATCCCTGATGCGTCTGCACTGGGCTCGTTGCACGTAAACGGTGCGTTGACGGAGAAGCGACTTCTGGAGTTATCACCTTCGTACGTCCTCGCTATTCCCACGTTTCAAATAATGTTTACAGCCAGCAATAACTAAAGATTGGCCGGAAAGACTCCCGAAATTGACGGGTCCTTGGATGGTCCTGCATCTATTGTTCGCCGACAAGTGATATCCAAACCTCCATCTATATCGCATTCCCATAGTCAATCGGAAAGTGTAAGGTGTATTGGTATTCTGGTAACACCACCATGACTGATTAGCGGCAGATGTCACACTCCTCCCGACCGACAGTCTACGCTTTTGGTAGCGGTATGACAAGCTCGACAACCATTATATACCCTTCGATCACACCAACATCACCTCCTGTAACCAGCGCGTCCTCTTTCTCTCCAACCCCTCCATCGTTCACTCCTGTATCTCTACCTCCTCAAGCTTCCATCAATCCGTCACCATTGGCAAGACGGCGAAGCGAGTGTATGAATGGTTCCACCAGTTCCGGTTTTACTCATCGCCCAGCATCCATCGATTACCCCGATCTCCACGTCATTCGGCCACCCCCACCCGTTGCTACCCCTGTATCTGAGCGCCAGGACTCGCGACCTCGTCTCCTACATTCATCGTCATACTCTATTTCAGTACCATGCACGACCAAGGCAGGTCCAAAACCCCCGACCATTCAATCTAACTATCCAGTTGTCTATTGGCCTGATGCGCCAATCAATCCGGCTGGCTTGAAGAATTTAGGCAACACATGTTACATGAATGCGACGATTCAGTGTCTGAGCGCCACGGTCCCCTTTGCAAGATTCTTCACGGGTATGCCGCTTGTTAGGCACTGGATGTAACGAGATAACTGATCGTATTGAAGATGGACGGTGGAGAAGCGCTGTGAACATGCTGAATCCACTAGGAACGAAAGGCAGTTTGGCCGATGCATTTGCACAAATCCTCCGCGAAATGGCGCATTCGGAGCTTCCCTATCTCAACCCTATTGGTTTCCGGGTATGTCTATCGTTTCACTAATGATCGGGTGCTCAAGTTCCTTGTCCCACATAGAAATCAATATGTAATCACGCAGTCCAGTTTAGTGGTTCCGACCAACATGATTCGCAGGAGTTTTTGACCTTCCTCCTGGATTGTCTTCACGAAGACCTTAATCGTATACTCACGAAACCCAACAACGAATCGTCACCCGAACGCGAAGCTGAACTCGAAAAACTTCCGCAACAGATCGCGAGCGAGCAAGAATGGGACATATACAGGATGCGCAATGACAGCTTGATTGTGGATTATTTCCAAGGACAGTTCCGGAATAGGATGGAATGTCTGACCTGTCATCACGTCAGTGCTGTACCTCCTTCGGAGTCGTATCATACTGATAAGTTTCATCTTCAGACTTCGACGACATATAATTCATTTATGTATTTGACCTTGCCGATACCCAACCTCAAGGGTCCGTCAAAGGTTTCCTTGTACTCGTGTTTAGACACGTTCGTCAAGGAGGAAGTACTTGAAAAGTCAGAGGCATGGTGAGCGATGTTTACCTACCCGAAATGAACGCCCCTTGACCTGCCTCAGGCATTGTCCAAGGTGCAAAACACTGCGGAGTGCCACAAAGATTCTTTCGATCTCGCGTTTACCTCCCGTTTTGTTGATCCACCTGAAACGCTTCTCCGTCAAGGGGCCTTTCACAGACAAGATTGAAACGACCGTGGACTTCCCTCTCAGAGGCCTCGATCTCACCAACTACATGCCACCTCCACTCCCACCAGACATGCGCAAGAACGCTGAGAAGCCGACGCCAACGAGTGCGGCCAACGACCCGCGCGTGCAGCTGCCACCATACAGATACGATCTGTATGGCGTCACGAACCACTTTGGTAATCTGAGCAATGGCCATTGTGAGTATTTCGGCATTTTGTCGTCGCTTGGTGTGCTGTTGGGTTTGGCTCATGGATTTGCAAGACACGGCGTTCATTTCATCCCGGTCTGGATGGCTTTATTGCGATGATAGTCGGATCACCTCCATAGACTCCAAAGAGGTTGTCGTATGTACTCGCTTTGTCCCATGTCAGGACACGTCTCACCATTTTACAGGGACGCCCCGCATACGTACTGTACTATAAACGAATCAAGTAGACCTTGCCGCAGCCTCTGACTCGGATTGACATTCTCATTCTCACTCTACTTTAACCGCTTCATATACTTAAGCCTCTGCTTATTTGGATGTACGAGCCTTTCTTTACGTACAGTACTACCCTTACCATTTTGCCGTGCTGCATCTCATATTCTCCATCGTTCTTTGGCTTTTCCTTCTCTTGTTTCGTTCTCAATTTGTCCACTGAACTAGTTTACAAGTAAATGTACTCATGTGACCATAATGGCAATGCCAATAAAGCAGACTCAACAACACAACGGACGGGACGCGAGGGCAAGAGTGCATCTCACTCTTGCATCGCCCGCGACGTGCGTGGCGAAACCAGCTCCGACCACTCGTCCGCTCCCGTGTCCCCGTTCGCCTTGGTCTGTAACGACCAATGACACTTGTGACAGTGCCATCGATCAGGAAAATGTCTGCTCCGATAAAAGTAGGGCGAATACTGCGTCGCGCAGACGTCACACTGGTGGTCTGGTTCGGTAGGGCCGTCGAGGACGTCGGTGCGGTGGGGGTGGAGGAGGGTGTCTAGGCGACGAGCCTTACGCAGGAGTGCGTGGGCTTGGGAGACTGGCGCTCGTTTGTATGTTCGGCAGTATGCTTGAAGCGCGGTCTAGATTAGTTGCCATGCCATGCCATGCGGGTGGGAAAAAGACAAAAAAGGAAAGAAATCAGTGACGTCAGCGTACCTCAAAGAAAAAGCGTTGGGCGTTACCTCGCCAGTCTCGTCCACCTCGCACATGTCGAACAGCACGCGCTTGCTCGCGTCGTGTTCTTGACAACAGACAACGGGAGCCATGCTGCCTGTCTCTCCTTTGAACGTGGTTGCAACTGCGTCACGGCGATGGTTCCGGACCTGGTGGAGGTTGCGTGAGCATGTCAGTGACAACAAAAAAAGGAGCACTCGCAGGTTGGAACTCAAAACCAAATCGGTGGCCGTTCCTCCAAGCGCAAGAAATATGGTATTCTCGAATGCAATCGCTGCATCGGACGACAGCCCCCCCTGCCTCACCGCACAAGGTGCACCGCTGTGGCACGTATGAATGACAATCACGAGTTTTCGAGAGGATACGTACCGTCGACCAACGAGCACGAGGGATAGTACTGATACCTTCCGCCAACCGTAGGTGTGCAACATCGGAAAACGTGACCTCAGGAGAAAATACGGCACAAAGAACATGAACCCATGCTTGGCCTTCTGTGGGTTTCGCAGCCCGTAAAAACGAATCTGCATCCTTCACCGACATTTTCGATTTTCTCCGCGGACAGAGCACGCAGTCGGTATTCTGCGGAACCGCATTAAACTATGGGGGTAATTATTTTTTTCGAAAAAAACACACCAAAGATACTTCCTGTGTTTTCTCGTTGTCGCAGAGATCACATAGCCATGAATCCACAGCGTTCTTGTCTACAGAGATACCGCATGCTCCTGAGCAGACATTAAGTATTTATTATCCGCTTTAACTCATGATGTATTCACCCGCATGCACTCGGAAATGACATTGGCCGCACTTGAGAACTCGACCAGTGGGACCATTCTTCTGGCATGCCAGACAACGTAATTGAGGGGAAGCGGGTGTGACGGGTGGAGGAGTGCCATTCGTCGTTATAGAGGTCTGATAAAAACGAAAAATCAATTCAGCGGAATCCCTCAAGGAAGAACCATACCCTGAGTCGCTTCGCACTCGGAGCACTCAATGGCGTGCCTTCACGTTTCTCTGCACTTTTCTTCCCCGGGGGAAAAATCTCCTCGCGAGTGGGCCGAACATTCAAATCGGCATATTTCCTCCAATTTGTGCCGCAGGTATCGCATAGGATGTTGGTGGCAAGACCCTTGGGTGCCCGCCACCAGGTATCAGAATCGCGTGTTCGACAAGCGCCACAACTACTGTTCGCCTTGGTTGACCCGCGGATGATAGATCCTTCGTCGTCTGACATGGGCACGTCTACAGCTGGCTCCTCTTCCTCGTTTTCTTTGACAACTGCGGCAAGTTCACGAGCACGTATATGCTCCTCCTGTAGCTTGGAGCTACATCAAGTGTGAAAAAAAAAATTAGAATACCGTCGCAAACATGGAAACATACTTTTTCCAGTGACCGTAAAATCTGACGACTTCTGGTACGGTCCGCGTACCTACTTCGTCGCGTACCGCTCGCAGTTCTGGACCATGGAGAAGGATGCCATCCTCAAAAAATGCGATCTCTTCCGCCGTCCATTCTCTGTCAGTATATCTAGTTTCACCCTTCTTCCACTAAAAGGGGAAAGAAACAAAGTAGAGTTTGATCAAAGCGAATCAACGTAAGGAAACATCTGGTACCTTCTCGGTTCGGGTTGGGACACTCATGTCCACGGTAGACCATCCCCTGTTCATCAAATGTGCCTGCGAAAAGCGACGCAACGCCTCCATAAGCCAATCCACGCTGTGGAGATCCTCGCTCTTCCTGGTCAGTGCGGCTTTCCATTCTTCAACTTCGCAGGTAAAATAATCAACGGAGAGAATGCGGCTAAATACCAAGTGACTTACGTTCTACAGCTAGATGATAGTCAGTCGGAGTTGCCTAACAGTATGTCAGATGCATGCACACCTTCCTCGTCCGTTAGGTTGTTGATGATACTCAGTACCTCTATGGCATCATCGCCTCCTCTCTGCTCACCATCTACATCATATTTGGGAATTGAAGCATCGTCACCGATTGATGACGAGACTTTGGCACTAGGAGGAGGGATGACCGCCTGGTACTTCGGCCCGACTCGGGTCGCCGCACGAGGGAATATGAGGTCGTCGGGATCTACGATCCATATATAACTGCATCCATTAATGGCAATTTTCACACTTACCAAGCGTGTCTTCCGCAACGGTGTATTGCCTTGAATAGTTGCCGGCATGTGGTCAGCCAGGTTTTTTCTTGGCTTAGGGAAAGAAGGTCCGAAATAATTACTCACCCAAAGTATCGGAAAGGCCACATCTTGAAGTATTTGATATCCACGTTTTCCTCCTTTTCTGCCAGGGATCGATCCTTTCGTGGGCGGCCGCGTCCCCGAGGCGCTGGCGCGTTGGACTTGGGTTTTGTGACCGGTGTCGGGTGACGGACTTCATGACTGTCGACTTCTTCCTCGTGGCGCTTCGAACACGGCGCACACGTCCAACCGTAACCACGCGACGGCTTTCCAAGGAGGGGTGGCTGAACGCAGCCCATGTGAAAGAACTTTTTGCATCTATCACAACCCACGGTGTCGGGGCTTAATTAATGCACGGAGTCAATAAGATCCGTGCGTGATAGTGCCTGGACTGCCACTTACTTTGCGCACCACTGGTTACATGTGGCACATAAGCGGAGGGTGTCTGTGAGGTCGGGAACGACGTCTTTTTCCGCGACCACGTACTCATATCTAGAGAGCAAGACCTGCCGTATGTGATCGGGAACTACGCAAGTAGATAAAGCTGAGATGAGAACACGTGACCTTCGGTGGTACGTACGGTTTCGGACATCCGCTGCTTGGATGACTTCGAATTCCTTCTTAATGTAAGGGTCAAAGAGACGATTGAAATAAAATCTGTCTGGGCGTTTCTTCCACCCAGCAAGATCAGTTATTTTATCCCTGTGAATAACAAAACATTTGGATCGAAGTTGGTTGATGTCGCAAACTTCCGAATATATGGCGGCTAAGAGAAGGCGGGAATCGGCGACGGGACGATCGCTGACGTCGCTAGGGCGATAGTACCAGGCGAGCCGAACACGGGTATAGGTTTCCTTTCCCTTTCCTTTACCTTTGGTAGTTCCTTCCGGGGGGAGAAACTCCATGATGCGTGCAACAGAATAAGGGGTACCGTCTCGGACCGACCAAGGAGGGGAACAGTACACATGATCTGCAGAATAAGATTCCTATAGATAAGAGAAGATGGGAAAGAGGAAGGGTTAATTTTTACCGTTGACTTTGACCTTGTCCCCACTCTTGAGGGTGAACTGTACTGCCATAGACGCTGTGGTCGAAACGAGGTGCAAAAAATCTATTGAAGTGCTGAACAGGTAAAAGTCACCCTATGAAGCGAGGTGAAGTACATATTTTTGCGTACCTTGGGGGGTATGCGTAATTACGAGTAGGACGAGGTGTATGACGAAGGAGACAAGGTGGACAAGGTGTGAGGCAGAATGCCGTAGAAGAATCAAACTCCGACGGAGCGCGAATATCCAAGCCGAGGTCGGCCGAGCGCACAATGCGCAAATCAAGAGACTGTTGGAGAGAACGTTTGTGCTCGTACTCGGAAGAGAGCTGGTACTGAATATGAGAGGGCGAACGTGGGGTGGTTGTGCGTCGGTGGAAGGGTTCGGAGGTTAAAGCTCGATGGTTACTACCTCGATGTGTGCCGGCGGGGCGAGAAGCGCTGGAGGGACAGCCATGGACCCACATTGCACGGTTCTCTGGGAATTGGTGAGCTTGACTGTCGCATCTGCAGCTTTGTTCACTTCGTGACCGCTTGGCCTCCTCTTTCTTAAGGTGGGCTTCAAAGCTTTACCCATCATACCGCCATGTCTAACCTTCGTCCCACAGCAGTTCATCCAACTCCCCGTCGCACTCTCTAGCCCACAACCCCAGGGCTCCTCGCGCCACAGAAAAAGAAAGACCGCTAGGTTCGCTGGAATCAAAGTCCATTGGACGCGCTTCTGAATCATTAAGCGAATAGGCGCGGACTCTTCCGCAGTTGCCGATAGCTCCTTTGAGAGCAACCAGAACTCACCAACGAATCGACAAGATCGTCGCTGACAGAGATTGGACAGAGGACCTGAGAAGTTCCCTTGATCAACCCTCCGAACGTGGACCCACAAGAGCCTCTGCAAGTCATGCCCAGATTGGCACCTGTCTTGGCCGCAACGCTAGATGATAGCCATCTCTTCTCCCCTTCACCTTGGTCACTCCGGCCTGCCATCGTCAAATTCTTTTGCGCTCGCTTTCTTGACGACAGGACTGAGGAGAGATTGCACAAGAACACTGGTTTATCAAGAAGGTATCTCCCTCTTTCCCTCTTTTCCAAACAGCACCTTTAATTGTCCCAGTCGTTGGTACTGTGATCCTCTCTTTCTTGTTGTAAAATGGGTCTTCGGCGCTTCTACGCGCGCCAGTCCAATTACAATCTTGGATATGGGGTGTCAGTCAATCTTCTTGTCCACCCCTATAAACACTGACTTCTAGATAGTTCACTCCTGCTTTGACGCTCCCATTACTTGCATCTGTTATGCTCGACTTTGCCCAATCCCGTACCGTGCCAAATACCCGTGGGATGTGCGACTTGGTGGTGATCAGTGTCTCTCCTTTGGCTAATTGGTCCATATTAAGGAATAACCAGGGGCCTTTGAGCGCTTAACTGTCCCTGACTTCCTCTCTACTTGTATGGCCCAGTGCACGCTTTAAACCGAAAAGATATTCACGTTGCGCGGGATCCTTCATGTAAGTATCGATTAAGAGAGGTTGGCACCAAGGACTTTCTGGCCAGGCATCTTCTAGTACGACCTCTCACATACTACTCTTTTCCTAGAATTGACCGATTGCATTAATTGGGCTGGTGATGAGGATAACCGCCCTTGTCGAACCTTTGACCTTCTTTATTGTGTAAGTGGTAAATAAGAAACTTTTTTGAACAATATTGACTGTACCATGCGGCCTCACTAGTGCATCTGTATTGATTTTTCCATATCCCCGAATCTGGGTCCTATACCACATTTCCCTTCTCTTTGTCCATTATATGCGTGAGAATGTAAGTAGGCTTTATTGGATCAATTGATGCAAAGTCGTGACGGACTCGCAGTCCGAGAGGAAACACTTCATTCTTCGCGAGCAACTCAAGATCCAATTCCAAGAAACCCAAAAGGTACTGATCAATGAACGCAAAGAAGCAGACTCCAAGCAGCGATTCACATCGTAAGAGTTCCTTTGTATCCTGTTTTTGTCAGAGTAACTCGTGGGTGAATGCAGCTATGTCTTTCACGATCAGTGCTACTTTGACTGGGACAGGTTCACGAAATTTATACTGTAGCTAGTACAGGTGCGAGTACCCCTGAATACAGCGCGTGCGTACTACCGACCCGTATCCACTTCCCTGCTAACCCTGGTCTGGTCTTGGCGGTTCAGAACATGGAAGCATCTGGTGTAGTTTTAAAGGCGCAAGAAATCAAGTTTATGGTCCTTGGAGGTAGCTTAATGATGTCCAAAGGTTCGCTTTACTATGCACCGCGAGGCTTGCCTGAATAACGTTTTGTGAAAGTACTCGATGATATACTTGATTTGTAAGTCCACTAGGCATTTCATAAATCCGGAAATTTCGATATTATCCAAACCATATACATTCCATGCTGTGATCCGAACACTTCCCATACTGTGGCGGATGGTCACCGAGGCACGTAATCTTGAATTAGTGACCTATTTGGATAAGACCATTGATGAAGTGAGTTGTGCGCGTGTAGTTCGTGAAGCTGCAGGCGAACATCCGGGTGCCATTGGCAGTGAAGATTGTGTGGTCCTCGGAGATGCAGTATGACTCCGTCAGATAGTCAACAACCTCGCTAGGTAGGGGTTGAAACCCACTTGAAGATCTCATCTAACGGCACGACGCTAGTAACGCATGCAAGTTTACACCTGCAGGTTGGCGCATCACCTGTTCGTCTCGTCTCGTGTTTCCTGCCTATTCCCACCCTGATCAAGGCGTGTTCCACGACCTAAGGCAGAGTTGAAGGATGCCATTGAAGGTCTTGGTGACCCCTAGGGACGAGGTGAATGAAGTAGGCCCTGCATCCCGTTGCTCTGGTAGCGCCGACCAACAGGCTGTCGACAATCCTACCCTACACAAGTGTATTGAAGTCAGTGACACGAGCCTTGGAATACCACCCCGCGAGATTACACAAGGAAAGTTATTTAGTAAGTGATGCCTCCGGTCTTGGTCTCAACTTCCCACCTGCTCCTTCGTATAGCCGCATTCAATCAAACCGAACAGGGGCGTCAACAAGGTGGGAAAGGCACAGGGCTAGGGTTGGCTCTTGCACGGCAAATCGTGAAATTGAGTGGCAGGCGTCTGGGAGTATGCTCGAAACTCGGGCATGGATCGACATTTTGGGTTGAATTGCGTACGTGCCACATATCATCACCGTCTGGCCTCATTGATGGCATTGCGGCACCGTTTGTCACGAGAATTGCACAATAGCACTTGGTGTGGGTGTGTCAAGGTCGTCGATCTGCCAGACCCCGAGTCCGGGTTGAGCGAGAAGCATTCATCTGATCTCGAGGGACAGTTATCCATTGAGTTACTTCAGAACCGGTCCCCACGATGGCATCAGTTCATAATGCGATGGAGTCAGTAATGGATCAGGGTATGCACACACTGTCTTCCTGCATCCCATCACTGATAGCTTTTTGTGTAGCAGGCAGGGTGGAGTTGAAATTGCCGGATGCGAGCGACGCGTCAGAACCGCATGTACTCACAAGAACCATTGGGGTTTCTTCTGAGACTCAGCTTCCACGGTGGCTGGGACGTCTAGTTCATCGGGTTATAGAAAGGCCTAGAGTGTGGCTTGGCAGGTAGCTTCCCCACTAAAGTTCAAGATAATGCCAGGTTTGTCCAAAAGAACCAGAGCCTATTTCTATCTTCTGATTCTGGGTCCAGGGACCCATTACACGCAGCAACCCCTCTATTGCGAGCTTCCGCGGAACCCGCCGCAAGCTGTTTGAAACCACTCGTTCAGGCCACGGCAGTGCCGTCATTGAAAAGCATGTCGTGGACGCTTTCGAGGCTCGGTTGCCATGTCTCAACAGCGAAAAATGGGGAAATTGCTCTCGATATGATCATTGGGAGGCGGACAGATGGCATTCCGTCCGGATTGCTCCCTGAACAAGACGACGCATCGATACCTTGTCGTTATGATGTCGTGTTCAACCAGATGCCGGTCATGTCTGGATTAGAGGTAGTAGTGAAGCTCCGGGAGATGGGCTGGGGCGAGTTTATCGTCGGCGTGACTGGTAAGGTGGGTGGCGTTGTGCTGAGGTGGTGCAGGGAATGCACTTATTGGGAACCAGAAAGAGTACATCGAGGCCGACCAGTGAGTCTTGTCCATGGCTGCATACACATGCTGATGATGTTGGTATCAGCATCTTGACGAAACCCGTGTTTGAGCTGAATCTCGTGCACATGTTAGCGGTGACGACGGCGAGAAGGATAGAGAGTCGATAAAATGTACTAGACTGAATGAGAATCTTTAGCACTGGGGGTGTTTTTGTTGTGATCGGGTTGTGCCGAGTCCATTCTGTCAGCTGCGCCTGTTGTTCCCGCTTTTCCAGAACACCACACATTCACAGCGCACAGACCATCGGTGCACAATGACTGACACCGTCGACGCGGCCCTCGTCGCCTCCGACAACGACAACGACCGCAAGCCCTCCCCACCCTCCCCCTCTCCCTCACCCGATGCAAACGAGCATACAGGTGCGTTTATCCGGCTGCACCACGGCCATGCTTTATCAAACCGGTCCACCTTGACTTATCTTACACCCCATTCCCAACTACATCACCCATCCAAACAGACCAAATTCTTTCCAGGAAACGGGAGCGAGAGGTCTCTCTCGAGCCTGCTACACCCAAGACTGCCACCAGCGCTGTACGTCTTGTTCTCGCCTCATTCCCGTGGCACATCCTTGACGTAATCCACCCTCCTTTCTCGGCTTCTTCCAATTCCCATACCAGCACGCCCTCGACGTGAAATCGCCTGCAAAGAAGGGTCGGGTGCATCTCGATACCACGCTCGAAGAGGACGTGCTAGATTCCCAGAGCCAGTCGCGCTCTCGGACACCATCGCACCCGCATTCTCCAGCGCTCAGCGTCTCGCCACCCCACGATGTCAAGGTCCGGCAAATCAGTCAGGGCGTGGAAGACATGAAGTGGCAACAGAACTTGGAACCCCAGCAAGACGCTGGTCCCAACTCGCAGCCGGACATAGCGCCGTCCCAGGATGTGGGCGGGACGCAAGACGCGATCGAGCCGACGCAAGTCGTGTTTGCGTCACAATTCGCGGAAGAACCGCCTAGCTCGTTTGTTTCCGTTGAGGGCGCTACCGAAGAAGCGGAGGCGCAAGATACCGCTTCTAGTCTCCCACATACCCGACGTCCCTCTGAGTCGGACGGTGGCGAACTTGATAAGGGCCTCAAACGCAAATTAGCAGATCGCGCGACCAGTACGGGTCCAGAGGGCACACCGTCCGCGCTCGCGCCGACAGTCGAAACCGTGAAGCGGCCTAGGGATGACGCAGACAAAGATGATAATCCACGTGTTTCGAAACGACCATCACCGCCTCCTGAGCAAGACGAGGAATCAGCTCCGGTGCCAGTTCCGGCCCCGGAGACCGCTGCACCGAAACTCGTGCGTTTCCTGTTGTATCGCTTCTTGTCGTGTCTGCTCACTCGTTGTAGGGTGGGTTCATGTCGTACGCTGCTGCAGCGTCCCCGTTTGCGTCTGTCAAAGGACAAAACGTCTTCTCGAGTGCTTCACCTAACAGTCAAAGACCGACCACGACCCCGTCCACAAAACACGTTTCTCTGCCTCTTGATACCACACCCATCCATGCCCCTTTTGCATCCCCATTTAGCCAATCATCGTTTGTGGCATTTGCATCATCTCATACTTCTTCACAACCAGTCACACCAAGCACCGCCACCAAACGGACGGGATTCGAAGCATTTGCGGGATCTGCATCCCCATTTGCAACTGCTTCTCCGTTTTCCCCTGCACGTTCCAAATCGCCGTTGGGAAACAATAAGAGCAGCATACTCGGACGGAGCAAATCTCCGTCGCGTCGGACGATAGGTCTGAACAATGTGTTTTCGTCATACGCAGGTGGAGGTGCCTTTTTGGCACCACATCCAAAACGCGCGAGAGCAGAGTCACCGGATGGGGGCTCTTCGAGGAGCTCGTTGGAGCGCAAGGAGTCGGCACTCGGAGGATTCGGAAATGGAGAAGCGAGTGGGAGTGGCGAAGAAGAAGGTGATATGGATAGGGAAGGAAGCGATCGTGCACCATCGACGTTTGGCGAGCGATTGCGAGCGAGCAAAGACGGTGACGAGGAACAGAGTGAGGAAGAAAAGGACAAATTGACGGAACAAGAAGGCAAGTTCAGGTCCTCTTTGATGGTTAGTATAAAACATTAAGAGCTGTATTCAGTGATCACGGGTGAAGAGGAAGAAGAAACACTTCTTCATATCCGTGGCAAGCTCTATGCACTTTGCCCGCAAAATCAGTGGAAGGAGCGGGGAACTGGCCAACTGAAGCTCAATGTTCGCCGAGCGGACGGAAGCGGAGCTCGTCTTGGTTCGTGTTTTCAAAGAGCCGGCTGGTTTCCATACTAAGTCGACCTTCTAGTAATGCGAAAAGAGGCTGTTTACACCTTGTTATTAAATGTACCGCTATTCCAGGGAATGAGGTGTTTCCTGGCACAAGACCCGCGATATATACGATTCAGTGTTATTGAGGACAACAAAACGGTACACTACAATCTTCGGGTAGGCTCACTTGATGGTTGATGACCCGGTCCGTTGGCTAACCATAGCCTAGGTGTCTAATGCCAAGATTGCTCAAGAGTTGCTTGACGAGATTAATGCCTATATTCCCTCCTGACGGACTCTTTGAACTCTTTCACGACTTGCACCGTTTCACCTCATCTAAGATTAATGTTGCACGTATGTAAAATTACGATCTTTTCTTGTGTTTACTCAAGGAGAGATGCTTGTTGGCAGCGATAGAAGGTGTAGGTGGACGTTAGAAGGAGTGGATGTATTGACTTATTCTCCTTTTTTTGGGATCGAGATCCTTCCGCTCGACGCTGCATCCATTAAATTAACGGTAAATCATACACCTTTATTGCTAAGGAGTGACCTTCCATCGTCCTACCAATTGGTTCCCTCTGAGTACCAAGAGATCGCGTAGCATTTGAAGCGAGTCCTGGACGACGTGGAGTTTGCTTCCTGCCACTTCGTGCCATTCGATGGGCACTTCTGCAACAGGAATCCCGAGCTGTTTGGCGAGCAAGAGCAGCTCAACGTCGAATATCCATGTTGCAAGGTGCTGCGCGGGGAATATTCGTTGTGCAGCACGTCGCGTGAACAGCTTGAAGCCGCACTGAGTATCACGGATATGTCCAACACCGACAATGCGCAGGATGGTATGAAGTCCATACATGAGGATGTTTCGAAGGAGCGAACGCTGAAGATGACACAGACATGAGTTCAAACAGAAAAACAAAAACAGAACGAAACATGCCTTGACGACTGCCTCCGTTGTGACGAGGTGTGCTCTACTCCCCACGACGACCGCCGGCTCGTTCCCCGGCGCGATCGCATCGATCCTCTCCCACAACGCCTCGAGATCTGCGAAACGGCTCGCCCCGTCCGCGTCGACCATGAGGAGGCGATGGCCCCGCGCGTGGAGCATCCCGTGGCGCACGGCACCGCCTTTGCCAAGGTTTTGCTCAAGGGTGATGACACGAATATCGGTTGCTGGGTGGTGTGTGGCGAGTTCGAGCGCGAGCGCGGAGGTGTCGTCTTTGGAGCCGTCGTCGACGATGAGGATTTCGTGTGTGCGAGCACGTGATGGGTGGCCGTGGCCGTTGGCGGATGCGGATAAGGAGTCGGACTGGGACTGGGACGGGGATGCGTGGAGGTGTGCGAGGGCGGTGTCGAGCATGGCGGGGAGGCGCTCCGTTTCGTTGTAGGCTGGAATAATGATGCTCAGGTCGAGCGACCCCGCATCGGCGAGTGAGGGGAGTGGGAGAGGCGTCGTTAGGGACGCGCGCGAGCGGTAGGTCTTTTCCGACGGTCGTGTCACGATGGGGGGCGGTGAGAGCAAGACAAGGGCTAGATATAGCTAGGACTGATCAGACCCGAGTGTTAAACGACATTCGGTGGGGAGAAAAGAACTTGTTCGACTGGTCAGACGAAAGGGAAACGCAGCGGCTTTCCCTGACCCAAAGGTGATGTCGTCTTTGTTCACGACGCAACGTCTCCGGAGAGACGGCTCGAAGCTCAAAGAACAAGGATGATACGGGTGCTCATCATGCAAACGTGCAAGAGATTCTGAAGAAGGAACGGTCTGACTCACAGACGGTAGCAGAACGACGATCACGGCGACGACATATGCAAGCAGAGGTTGGTCCATTGCAGGGAGACTGGAAGTTCGAGAATGCTGGTCTAGTTTGTATTCATGCGCAGGAGGAAGAAGGGAAAATAAAGAGAGCAGTGCTAGTCCCCATGGACTGGGTCGAAGCCTGTGCAACAACAGCCTGAAACGCTGCCGCGTCTCAAGACCTGAATTTGAAGCTATGTTATGGTTACAAACTTCATGTACAGAAAGCCACTGTTCGAGGACTGTCAAGCATATCCATCCTTGCCTAGGACCACTCCGTAGGCACCTCCGCCTTTCCCAAACATTGTACGCACATCATCTGCCAAGACTTGCGGCACCTCATAAGAACCAAAGTGTCCCCCACTCTCATGTTCGAATTCGGCAACGATTCGCCGACCTCGCCGAACCCAGCTGCAATGTATCAGTCAGAACCGTTCGGGAGAGGACCACAGAAACGTACGCCTTGGGACAGACATAAATCTCTTTCTGAAAGAACGAAGCACCCATCGGAATCTTTGGAAAGGCCAGCGACAACTGAGTGTCCATTTTACCATTCATAAACTCAAAGTAAATCCTCATAGAGGCAGCCGGGCCAGCACGGGAGAACCAGTAGATGGAAATCCACGTCAGAACTAAACAAGATGAGCACACTTTGCATCATCTAGAGTAAGTCGTTCACCTTCGTCGTCTTGCCAGGGATAACTATCAGAGTAATTATACAGCTTCTCGTAAATCCATGCAAGCAGGCCAACGGGACTATCAGCTAAGGAGTAACCGATCGTCTGGGGTTGTGTACATTGCACTGCGAAATATCCGGTGCCTTGGTTTCGGAACCGATGTGAGCGTGCTAGTCCTTGTTTCTCTTTCTCGGTCCACGGTGTAACCAAGAAAGAAAGGAATGACAGAGGCTCGCGGAGAGGTGACGGGGGAAGGCCACTGAAGTGGCTAGTTGGGTGTTACCCTTTCCGACAAATATGGTTACAACTCACATTGGCATGTTTGTGTGCCAGGCCTTGTGATGCTTTCCACCATACTGCACAGCCATAGTAGCTGTGATCTAGGCGGGGAGATCAACCTGGATTGAAACCCATCATGTATCATGTAAACGTACGAAGGATCCCCAATCCCCACCCTGGGAGACTACAAGTGGAGGTCAATTTAATGGACGAAACTTTGACGTGGCATGAAATACCATATTCATGATACCCCAATGCCAACATGAGCTTGTGAGCAACCTGTGGTTTGGAACAGGCTGTTGAATCTCTCAACTTGCGTTATATGCTGTTACACACCTCTGCAAACTGATTCATTGAGAAACCTTGTTTACGGGGAGCTTCAGAGAACCCATAGCCAGGGAGACTTAGTGCTACCACATGAAAGCTGGGGTGTTCCGGAGACGACGCAGTCAACAACGGAAGTATCTTTCGAACTTCAAAAAAGCTTCCCGGCCCTATCACGGTCGTTGGATTACGGTGAAACTCGGAATAACAAAAACACACTGACAACCATGACAAAAGAGCAAGGGAATCGCGTTCGTCACGGTGCTCTTTTTGTGCACGTAGTGGATGTTCAACGTCCCGAAGCCTTCGACATCGATGTCTCTCGTGAACATGGGCAACTCGTCGTTGAGCTCCATCTCGTGCTTGCGCCAGTCGTACCCATTCTTCCACCGTTCGGTGAGTCGCTTGACATCGGCAAGAGAGACACCGTATTTCCAGTCGGCATTCTCGAGCTCGTCCGGGAAGGTGGCGAGCTCGAGCTTTTTGCGGAGGAGATCAAGTTTTTCATCGGGGATGGCGATCTCGAACGGAGACTCTGTCATCGTTTACTAGCTCGTTTACAACGATGGCAAGAGTTTCAAAGGGGAGCTTCAACTTGAAGTCGACCATGCCAGATTATATACCTGCCGTTTCCGTACGCTGAGTCAAGAGTCAACTTGAACATGTGCCTGTGTCAGATGAACTTGACCACTGGCATGTTTTACTGTAACGTTTGAGGTCTGAAGGCGTGTCATCGGCTTTGGGTAATTTCCACCGGGGCCAGAGTGAAACATCCTGTGGCATATACTACTCCGAACAAATCTACGGAATGATATCTATACGCAGACACAACGCAAGCTTGCACGGTACAAAGACTCCACCCATTCTAATGAGAACACCCAGCGACCTTCCTATGTGACTCTACTTCCACTAAAAATTCAACACCACCTGGATCTATCAAGATATCAGACCCTATAAGAATTCTCACAAGGAGTGCACCTTACTTGATAAATCGACTCGTGTATTTTCCTCGTGAACAACTTCTGAAAGTCGCGCATGCCCTCAGTGATCCTCGTGGAGCAATATTGACAATGCCGCGCTTTGACGGTCTGGACGGTCTTGTCTGCAGAAGCCTGTACGGTTTCTTTGCACGGCTTGTCTCGCAGTGCTGTGAAGGTCTCCTCCATAAAGTCTTCCCACCATTGGGGTGACACGCTGAGTAGGGATAGCCTGTATTTAGGGGTGTTCGATTTGGGGCACCTACAATTGCTAGCGTCAGACAACCAGGAGCAGGCCTGTGAACTCCCATAATGAGACGTGATCCATGAAAGATCGAGTCTCAGCGCATCTACGGCGTCCCCACACTTCTTGTGGTAGGTGAGCAGGGAGAGGAGATCAGTTGCCGTAAGTAGTTCGATCTCTTGAAACCACGATGGGATGAGCGGCTGCGTCAACGTGTACCTTGCAGCGAGTCGCGACTCCTCCTGCAAGCGTCCTCGGTGCGCAATCGCGAAGCAGCGCAGAGGGTCTGCCTCGAGGAGCTTGGGACTTGCAATCGCCCGGCGTGCTTTCAGCACGATGACATCGAGAGAATACTGCCTAGCTGCCTCCAAGACATCCAAGGCATCCCTCAACACCTCCAACTTGGGGTCCTCTGCCATGGTGCACGGGTAGCAGAAGCGGAGGAGGGCATCGAGCGTCTTGCTGTCCTCTGTGACGGGAACGACAACAAGGCCGTCCTTGCCCTCCTTATCCCCGCTCTCCTTGGGAGGCTGGGGGATATCGAAAAGGGTTTCGAAGAATGGGGATGCGAGAGAGAGGAAGAGCTTAAAGACGCGAAAATCGATGTTGTCCGATGAACGCAAGATGATGTCTGCCTTTACATGATCGAAAGGGGCAGCGGCATAGGCAGAGTCATTTGACATTATTACCGATATCTGTTGGTCGATATCATTATCTGAAGCAGGAGCGCGACGGGAGGGTTCACCGTAGTGATGCGTCGTGGAATGAGTTAAGGGAGAAAGCTGGTTTGATTTGCTGATTTAAACCATAGAGTTATGGCGCACGGACCCATAATCTACATGTGGCTATTGGTTTTAGTAGCCAAGGTAGGGAGTTGCTTGGCTAACCAGTCTTCTTTTTTCGTTGATGAAAAATTGGATCTGTGGACTGGGTGATTACAACCATCTATCTGGTCAGTCCTGACCTGGGTAAGGGCTAGTTTGTTGACGACAGTAGACACAAGGTATCAAACATGAGGCACTTGCGTCCAATAAAGAACCATGGCAAGCACCACATGCCACGGATGAACCAGGATGATCTAAAAATGATCTCTAGCAGGGCACTGCGAAATTCGTAATTTAACCCACTTCCGCGCAAGATCTCAGCACGACAGTCGTCCGATCTGGAATTTTGACCTACCAACTGGCAAAGTGGCCCATTGGACTTCTTGCGGAGGAGGCTGAGAGTCAAACCTAGCCTTTCGTCAGCAACTTTGAAAATAAGATTGACATCGTTTCAAAGGCTCGAGTTCAATGCCGACAGAATACGGGGTATGATCGGCATTTACTGAATGCTAATGAAGGGTGTTGAGGCAACTCACATTTACCATGTAGAGAGTATTATATGCAAGGGAAACGAGTGCATGTATCTGCTGTCAGACTTAGCATGTGTCAAATGCATATTACATGCCGCACAAACATACTGATGATGACTTATCTGCCGGTCAGTTCAAGTTACTCGTAAAACCTACCTCGCCAGACGAAAAAGGCATTGTGTCCCCATTTGGGTGTGCGCGAAAGTTTCATGAAGCTAATGAGAGGGCTTTCTCAGTTGCGTAAGGCTTGCAAATGAGTTGCAGGAGGTTATCGATTAGCATTTTGTCGTACCCACTTTTCCACCTCTTTACGAGGGACACCGTACTTCCAATTAGCGTCCCCGAGCTCGTCTGGGAGGGTGTGAGCTCGAGCTTCCTGCGAAGTGGATCGAGTTGAGCGTCAGATACGGAGGTTGTGAATGGTCATTGTGAACGAGGAGGTCGAGTATCTAGCACGGTAAGAGAATCCTACGATCAGTGCCAGCACTCACTCCCGTCCCAGTTCCGGATTTCACGGGCGACAATGACTTGTGATTCGGAGAGAGCCCCAAGCCTCTTGACCCGCAGAAAGCGGCGACATGAGCTGTGGGAAAGAATGTCCATATCAGTGCTGGTGACGTATGGGGGAAATTATGCTTCGTGCCGTCGGGGTTTTGCGTAAAGGTGGGAGCGCGGCGACCTGGATAAGAGAAAGTGGAATGAGTAGGTACTGATATCGACAAAAGAGATAGTCTTGTGAACTTGGTGCGAGGGCGACAGTGTGAAGTTGGTGAGGTGTCTCGAACTTTCCAAAAGGGAGCGCTGAAACGTGGATGAAGCAGATTTGTTGGGCGTGCTTTGCACAAAGGTACCACATTAACAGGTCAGTTGGCCGTTTCTGTCGTGCAGGAGTGTGTGCACGGTGATGTTCTACGACCCCGCCTGCCATCACGGTTGAATTTGCGTGAAAATGAAAAGTGTTTGGGGGAAAGAGTCCCGACCTGATTGGGTGATCAGCTTGATCTCGATCTGACCACGTGGTGCTGTAGATCTCGATCGTGAGATGTGAATCTAATTCAAACGAACCTGATTTTGCACGCAGTCTTTCCTTTTACTCACACTTTTGGTTCCTCTTCTTGACTCTCATCGTCGAACGTTCTCCTCCTCGCTCGCCACTTTCTTTTCCTTTCTCTAGCTCGTCTTTTTTTCTCTCTCCCTCTCAACGATGAACGTCTCTGATCTCCTCCAAGACTCGCCCTCTCAGCACCGGAGACGACCGCCCACGTTGCAACACGAGTCCCCCCCGCCAACCCAATCAGCCACTGCATCTCTTCCCTCCGCCTCTGTCTCCCCCCAATCTCAGCACCAGCCGCAACATACCCACTCACACCAGCATCATTCTCAGCCTCCGCCCGTCTCGCAGGCCCCATATCCCCCTCAGCCCAATCCATACTATCCTCCCCACCCCTTCTCTCGACAGGACCCTCCCCCAATCCATCGTATCACTCCCCGTCCACAATCGCAGATCCAGTCCACTCCAACCGATCCCACACCTGCAATGGCAAGCTTGCAACATCCATCTCCCTCCGCGCCTCCACCTCACGTGCACTCACACACTCCCTGGGGTCCCGCTGCGTCACGTCAGGGGTCCTCCCCTCTTGCAGTGTCCAATTTGGGCACCGGAGCGTCACTTCATACCCGCACATCCCACCACCACCAACCTCCTACTCAGATCAAACCGGCTATGCCCGGCTCAGGTATGATGCCTTCACTGCTCCCCCCTCCGGTTAGGCGCTGATCTCTTCCCTTATCTCACTGCCTCGGCGTTTGCGCGTCTTTTTTTTCTGATGGATTAATTTTTAGACCGCAGTCCAGTACAGCGCGCACATGCAAGTGGTAGCTCGACCCCTTCGAATATCGGTGCGTTTTTCTGATCACGCCCTGTGTCTCTCTAGTCACGTGTTTTCAGCTGCACACTCCCCCCCCTCGAAGCCATTGTTGACAACTGCAGCCGGCGTCCTCATCCTCGATAAACGCACTGCCGATGAGCAAATG
Source organism: Boletus barrowsii (assembly GCA_038088775.1). NCBI lineage: Eukaryota > Fungi > Basidiomycota > Agaricomycetes > Boletales > Boletaceae > Boletus > Boletus barrowsii. Next base: position 98,228 of record JBBPJP010000008.1, on the reverse strand, counting down.
GCTCGACCTGCACAGGCGCAAGCACAGGTACATGGTCCATCCTCTGCCCATCCCAACTCTAGCTCTGGCGCCAGCTTCAAATCCGGGAGGGATAGAGAGAAGGAATGGGATCAACGTGAGCGCGAACGTCAGCAAGAGGATATGGATTTCATCCGTCATGCAGCCAGAGATCGTGTCGTCTGTGGCCCTTTCGACAGAGAGCGGGAGAGGGAAAGGGCCCTCCCATCTCCTCGTGATCGTTCCCTTGCATCCCCTCATGATCGACCTTTGGCACCTGCACATGATAGACCGATCCCCTCTCCTCACGAGCGCGACCGCCCCCCACACCACATGCATAGAATGTCTCCGTTGGCTCGCCCACCCGCCCAAGCACCTCCTCCCCTGCGAACGTCTGCACCAGTACAGCAGTCACCTCCAGGCCCAAGCCATCGCATGGCCGTCGGTCCCCCTCCACATGATCGAATCCTGCCTCCGAACGAGCGAGACCGGATGCCCCCGCTTCCTCACGAACGCCAACCACACGATAGGGACCGCATACATTCACTCCCTCCCCATGCACATCCCCACAGGCAAGGACCACCTCTTCTCCCTGGACAGGGTCAATTCCAGACCCATCCTCCCGAGTGGGACCCGGTTCGGGAGCGAGAGCGTGACATGGCTGTAGGTCGCGAGCGTGAACGAGACAGGGACATGCCATTGCCAATGAGTGCGGGTGGTCCTCCACGTGACTTGGTTCGAGAGAAGGACGTGGAACTGACGCGCGACCCCGAATATGGGTTCCACCCCGATCATGACCGGGCTGCTTATCTAAGAGAGCGGGAACGCCAGCGGATGAGAGATCCGTCCAGGGACCAGGGCGTGCTTCTTCCCCAACGTGAACGCGACGTGGTACCGCCAGGTCAGAGAGACATCGCCATCCAAAGGGAGCGGGAGAGGATGATGGAACGTGACCGGGAGTTCATGCCGAGGGACATAGAGGGAATCCCGATGCTGCAACGAGAACGGGAAATGCGGGAGCGGGAGCTCCATATCCAGCGTGAACGTGAGCGCGTTGCCCAGTTACACCGCGAAGGGGAAACTGGACTGGGAATGCCGCCTCGGGGTCACGACCGGGAGAGAGACAGAGACCGTGAACGTCGTACACATTCCCGTATGCCATCTCCTCATGGGATGAACATTGGTGGCGCAGGCGTACCACCCCTCACTAACAGTACAACTGGACCAGGCGCTCCTGGATCACATCACCTGCCTCCACCTCCGCACGATCACCCTCGAGAATGCGAACTTCAATTTATGAACGAGCGCGACCGGCAACTCGCCTGGGAACGGGAGAGAGAGCGCGAGCGCGAGATGGACCGTCGACAACACCGCGAGAGGATATCCATCCCAGACCGTGAACGTATGGGCATACTTCCAGAACGCGACGAACGCATCGCGCTTGCTGACAGGGAGCGCGCAATGGCCGAACGAGACAGGGCAATGTTCGAGCGCGACCGCATGACCCTCTCAGAACGAGACCGCGCCTTTGTCGAACGCGATAGGTTTGAGAGGGAACGGATAGACAGGGATAGAGTCTTCCTCGAACGGGAACGTATGGTCGTCAATGACAGGGATCGCGTCATGCATGACCGGGAACGCGCTCTACCTCCCGAACGCGTTGTTTTGGAGCGCGAAAGAGTTATATTGGAACGCCCTGGTGATCGTGAACGCGTGCCCATGCGACCGCACCCCTTTGACATGGCAGAACGTGAGCGGGCGGAAGCATTTGAGCGAGAGAGAGAGCATGAACGTCTCGAAGCGATGGAGAGGGATCGGGAAAGGGGACTCCAGGCCGCTAGCGCGAACGGAGCCGGTCCTTCCAGGGATAGGGAAGGCGACAAGGATCGAAAAGCAGTCGATGTACCCATGGGCGAGCGCGAACGTGACGAACGTCCCCCCGCTGGACCTGCAACCGACCGGGAATTGGTTGAAAAACGCGAAAGGGAGCGACTAGAACTCGTGGAACGCGAGCGGGGCGGTGTGATGGACAGAGAGCGGGAGCCGATGAGCACCGCGAACCGCGAGGGAGAGCACACAGAAGCCGAACGCGAACGACTCGAGGCTCGGGAACGCTTCGAAATGCTTCAACGGGAACTCGGTGAGCTCTATGAACGCGACAGACTCGGAGGACTCGATGTCATGGATCGCGAGCGTCTCGCGAGGTTGGAACGTGAGAGCTTTGAGCTGCTCGAGCGGGAAAGATTGGAGATGCTCGAACGTGAGCGGCTGGAAATGCTTGAACGAATGCCCAGCGCTGAGGAGCTTGCGAAAGCCAGAAAGGAAAGGGAGAGGAAGCCCTTTGTCAGTCTCGGAACATATGTTTGGCCACGGACACCCTTTCCTTACTACTTCCCGGAATGGATTCCTACGCCTATTGTCGAAGAGGACAAGCCAATAGAGGTAAAAACCATCGAGGCTGGCTCCAGCTCGAGTTCCTTGGCTCTCATCTCTACACCGCAGCCTACCTCTGCAACGACTCAGATTCCCACTGAACTCCGTCTTACAGTTCTTGTTCCACCATCCTTTCTACCACCCGCGAGACCTCAAAAGTTTCGCCTTTGGGGAGGTGGCCTGCCGCCGCCACCACCTTTCCCGTATACTCCTTCGATATACTCATTCTCGCGACGCCGTGTCTACACAGACGATTCGGACGTGATACAATGCGCGGTGCACGCTGGCCTATTGACATGGAGCGGCATTGCTCGAGCAAAGAAGGAAGGTCGAACGATTCAAGTTGTGCTCGCACTCGTACCCACTTTGGCTTCTGCCTCTGGAGTAGCCAAGAGCGGGCAGAGCGATAGTCGCGTTGGCGCCAATGGCCATGTAAATGGAACTGCCAGTGTCCCCCGCACACGTACCAATACGCCTCTCCCACCGCCGCCTGTCTCCTCAGTTCCTTCCACGTCTTCTTCGAACAACGACCCTCAGCCACCCGGTTACGCGGGTGGTGTTTGGGCAAGCCGTTTCATTGGTGGATGGGGTGAGTCGTTTTATGGCGAAGAGAGCGCTGGAAGAGGCGATAATGCCAGTCGAATGACGAGTTTTGAAGAAGCCGAAGATGATGGCAGAGGATGTGTCAGCTGTGGGTGGGGATGGGGCCATGACGGGAGTGCATTCGAGGTGATTGGTGTCGATGTCGTCGAGGTTTGTTCCCTGCCATTAGGGTATCCCCTCGCTAATTCATTGCGTTAGCAAAACGCACACATTGCCCCTGGTCTCGGGATTCGGAACCGTCCACAGCGGTTAGCCGAGTATGCGCAACGTCGCGCTGACATTCTTGGTCTCCCCTCACCGCCATCTCCCCCATTCCTTGATGTGACGAATACCCCAAAGAAGCGAAAGCTAAACGTTGATTTTACGGAGATGAAGAAGGCGGGATTGAGTGAGATGGCCACAATAGCCGAGGAAGCGAGGAAGATGCAAGCGATGACCATCTCCTTTGGTGTTCCCGATCGAGAGAAGAGCAAAACTGGGGTTGGGTATGTTTTCTTTCCCCCACGCGCCTACTGTATCCACACTAATCCATCTTTGGTGTATATATGCAGGTTCAAATACCATGCGCAAGTGATGCAGAGTGTTCTCTTCCCAGGGTCGACCGTCAGCCCACCGCCACCCAAGCGTCGGAAGATTACCGTGACGCGAGAAACCCAGACAGACGGGGACGTGGAAATGGGTTCTGGAGATGAGCTAGGGAGGGGGGTTGTGCTCGAAAGCTCGAAAGAGACGTACCTCATCACCTCGAGCGTGCACGAAGGCAAGGAGCGATACACACTTTCGGTGCTCGGCCAACCTTGCGCGAACACATCTCAGTCTTGTTCATCGATGCCATCGACGTTACCGGCAGATGCTGGCTCCAAAACCCAAAACAAGCCCACATCCTCCCGCCCTGCGCCCTCTGAGGGACGGAAGACGGCTTCTACTGATGACCAGCCCCTAAATGGTAACATGACTGATCCTCCAGAGTCCAGCACGCCTCGGGACGCCACGTCCAAGGAAAAAGAGACCTCTGCGTCGAAGCCTCCATCGACATGCCTTCTGGGTACGAGTTCCAAGCTCACCGTACGCTTCCTGCGATTGGACCTCTCCGAGGACGACTTTTGCTTTGAGAAAGACATCATTGTCATCAAGGGCTCTCCACACCCTGTGGATGACGAGAAAATGGTTGTAGATGGTGATAGAGGTGACACGCTTAAAATAAGGGTGTTGAGATGGCGATGGTATGTGGAACCATAATGCGCGTCGACACTACACGTTGGATTCAGGACGGTGCTATCTCGTCTAATAGTAACTAATTATCTATTTGTATGAACTCATGTATGGAATGTTATCCCCTCTCGGGATATTCATGTTAATTTCTCGTATGCGGTGTGGCATTATTGTGCACTTGCAACCTTGAGCGAGGCGTCTGATGTGGTGAGATTGCTGTGGGCAGCTTGTCTCGATACGTAGTGAGATAAAATTCATCATTACTGCCATCCTTAGCCAGCTTGCGAAACGTGTAAATTTATGCTGAGAGGGAATAAAAAATGCATATTGATGTCGAAAGCATGTTGTTGCACATACGCATAGTCATAGGGTGCCATGCATACACGGTGGTGCTCCTCTCTTATCGAAGGACGTATACATTTATTTCTAGAAAAACCCAGCGTCAGTCAATCCCCAAATCCTACATCTATGACAAGACTTGAGACCCACCAAAATGATACCATCGAACCTCTGCTTGAACCAAGCCATCGTGTCGTCCTTGGTAACATGGTGTTGGAACCCAATCCGAGCCTTGCGCTCCTTCCTCCTCGCAACGCGCATCCCAGGTCTCCCCATAACCACATAAAAGTCCATACCAAAAATTCCAATACCTGGGTCATACCGCGCCCCAAGATCGATGTGCTCCTGAATCCCGAACCCAAAGTTGCCCGTGTCTGAAAAGTTTTTCCGTTTGAGTTCGTATTCCTTGACTTTGAGACCACGCTCGAGGATTTCTTCCGCTTTTGGCCCACGAATGGTGACGTGGACAGCGATTTTTTCATTTCGACGGATACCAAACGTTCGGACGGTGTATCGGGCTTTGGAGGTGACGGGCGTTTGGCCGGTGAGCTGTTCCAGAACTTTGGAGGCACGGGTCAGGCGATCACCTGATTCGCCGACGCAAATGTCTGTTCGAATGCGATGAGGGTGTCAATGCGAGAGTGCGCGTGTGGTATAGGAAGGACGACGTGAACGTACTGATGACAAGCTTATCGATGCGGAGCTCTTTCATGGGGTTGGTTGGGGCGGTTTTTTGCTCGGCCTGCGTCGGACGAGTTAGTGTGCGCGGGACGCAACGTCTGCGGATAGTACTTGCCATGGCGGTCGTTATCTTGTCGTTGTCGAGAGTATGTGGGACCGGTCGTGTCCGTCTATGGTGAGTGTGGCTGAAACTTTAATCTCGTCTGCTGTATAGTCATTCGGCATTTCCCGAGTTTCACAAACTGGCTGATTACACTGTAAGTAATAATACAAGTCTGGTCTACGCAAACATAGAGTCCGTCATTTCGTTCCAGAAAACAGCCTGACACCTTCACCGTCAGCAACGCCAATGATCTGAGCTCGTCCTGAGCGCGTGAGGACATTGATCGCCCCACGCAGAAGTGGAACGGGCAATCCAGAGAGGGGAGATGGGATAGGTGGATCCGTTATTTCGTAAAACGTCAATATCGTGTTCAACTGCCCCGATGCTGTCGCCTTTTGACAGGGGATGGATCAGCGTGATCAAAAGGAAAACGAGGGAAGGCGAGACTCACCCATGCGTGTAGAGCATCTGCCCATTCCTCGGGTTGTCTCCAGAGCAATAATACAGAACGTGTTTGTTTCGCAGGTTCGTAGACGGCTAGATTCTTTGACACGAGTACGACAATTAACGAGGAGAGATAAGAAGGGAGCACGCGACCTAGATTGATTTGAGGGATCGACTCGAATGGATACCAACGCGTGCAAGCAACTTACGATTGATTCGCTCATTGCGCAGTATTTCGTCCCAATCGTTTCCTAGGCCTTCGGCGTCCTCGATGCGGAGTATAAAGAGTCGACGGTGTCGTGCGTATGAAAGGATCAGCCTGATCCAGTGATCAGCGAAGAGGCTCTGGGTGCTAGGAGTCGGCTGTTCTCTGATGTAGCGTTCATTCTAGCTGTATTGCTATGAAGACAGTGTAGCTCACGTAAAGAAGGGAGGCGCGGCATGGATAGAGGGCAAGAGGAAGCCTGTTTCATATATCAGTGGATCTAGCGACATTCTGGAGGTATTTTCGTGTACCTGATGGTGTGGTGTGGGGAGTAAGGTCCATGGACACGACGTTGACCTACAAGGACGCCTAACAGTAAATAATTCCCAGGAGTCTATGCTGTTGCTACACTCGATGCAGTAGTAACTATGTAGTACATTGATCAACCTCCAGCGTGACCAGCACGCAGCTCAATTCTTCGAATTTAGTTTTTGCCTGGGGCCAAGGGCAACAGTGCCTTTGATACGGCCCTGCCTGTCAATGGCCAATGGACCTCCAGCTGCCGGCATTTTCACTTTGACAATCTTGCTTCCACCGACCTGCCTACTTCCATGCCTTCGCTTGCCAGTAATCCCAGATGATGGTCTACCCGAGGCTTCCAGTCCGAAATTCCAATCAGAAGAGAATCGAGGAGGGGCCGCTGGTGCTTGAGCTTCCTGGAGATATTGTGAGCATTGCATGCTATCACCGGCACTTTGTCACTCCAGCTTACCGTTTGATTTCCACTAAAGTAATCGCCTAACTGAACCCCGTCTTCGTTCTCCTCGAATTCTGAATCCTCATCGCCTGGGCCAGTGAGGTGATCACCCTTTACCTCGCAAGCTTCATCCAACCACCCAAAATCAGGTCCATCTTGACGTAGTATGTCCGGGGCATTTGCATCAACGACCATCAGCGAATCATCCTCCTTCGTAGGTAATAGACGGTGGTTGGCATTTTCGATTGCCTTTCTTTTCTTCTTCTCAAGATTACACTACAAGTCGTGAGTTTGGAATCAGAGCCGACGATCAATAAAACACTACCTTGTGTTTATATTGCTCAACATAACCTTGGAATAGTTTCACTCGCTCGAGTTGTACTTGCAACTCCTTCAAAACCTGCTCCAGAGTGATGGACATCTTGTGATTTTCAACCTGAAGCTTCGTCACCTCTTCTTTCATTCGATCATTCTCTTCCCTCGCACGTGCGGAATTGCTTGTTTCTACAACCAGCCGCTGCTGCAGCACCTCATATCGATCACGAAGATGTTGTGTCGTTTGGTTGTGGTGTACGCCATCTTGTCTTAGGGTATCTACTTCATGCTGTAATTCCAGAAACCGACCTGAGCAATTTGCATGAGCGGCCTTGGCTTCCCTGAGTTCTCTAGTCAATCGCGCATGAGCAGCTTCCGTCGAGTGACTACTGTGGGTCCGGGAAGACGGTTGAGCAGGTGCAAGGAAGAGTGGGAATGCCTCTTTGCGTCTGATGGGCTTGCGACACGTAGGGCACGAAAGACGACTTGATTGCCCGTGTGCAAAGTGTTCCTCCAGGCATGGCTGACAAAATCCGTGGCCTAACGCGAACAAAAGCAAATCGGCACATCAGCACGCAGGGAAGGAAACCGATTCATGGAGCTACCGCATTTGAAGACGAGTATATCATTGATGGACACTGCATCGAGATGGATAGGACACTCGACAAGCAGGTCGCCCATGATTGTGATGGTCACACGCGAGTCTTGAATCGCGTCGGTCACGTCGCGTCCGATGACTCACTGTCACGCGTCCATCCTCATGGGACATCGAACCAAGGACAACGTTCTCATGGAATTGAACTTGGCCGACACGATTGCAGCAGCCGTGGACAGAGGAATACCGTCCAGCTTTGCTCTTCCATCAACCATAACTTGAACATGTCTCGTTTAGATTCCCGCCAACTTCGACAGCTTTGAAATTTCCTACATCTGGGACGAACATCCCTGTAAGTTGTAACTTCAACGTTTGCTTTTAATAACTTCATTTTCATTGGAGCGTTTTTACAGAAACACAACTCGTCCACAGACTCTGCTACCCTTTTTCGATTCTGCTACCCATGCACGTATCCCAAGCTAGGGGTGCTGGAGGATCTCATAGATGTCCTCGAGGCTCCTATGGAAATATACTCTCAACAGTTTGCCAAGCTCTCTCACACGAAAATCCCCGGGGTGGAGCCTTTACGGTGTTTTGCGATCGCGCGCGAGGGGACTCTCGCCGTACGTAGCCGCTCATTCCATTGTGACTCCAAGAGATTGGTATAATCACCGCGGCTGATCTGCTTGTGCTGTTTACCTATCACCAGAAATGTGGTGATGCTGTATACACGGTGAGGAGCGATCTATCCTGGACCGAGTCTCAGTGCGGGAAGAAGTTCGCATATGACTCTGAACACGACGATTCAAGTTGTCGTCCACTACGGCTAAATATGAACCATTCGATTCCCGTCCATACATGTGGTTGGAGGACCTCACGGCGGAAACCTTCGTGGCGCTTCGAGTCAAGCCAGCTGGGGCAACTGTGGAGAGCTTTGCGGCAGAAACTGTGCAGAGTGTCAGAGCACAAGGCTCTCCGACATGCTCTGTCAACACCCCAGAGCATATGCGGGCAAGTTGTTGACAAGGAAGTGGTTACATATTTTCAACGGTGAGCTCCGTCAACCATATTTTTGCCAGGAATTGTATTTGGTGTTTCGATTCCATGCCGACTACAATAGAGAGATATTTGACGCGGCGATGCTCCTAGCTGGAATGCGAAAGCAGTATCTTACCCAAGAAATTGACAGGAAGTTTCCTTTCATTCATGCGACACCCCTTCAGAATCTCACAAGTGACGTGTCCAGTGTTGCCTGGGTGAATTAGATGAACGGGATCTTGAGCTACCCATCGCGTCAAGGATAGTCTCGTCTACGGAGTATTGCTTGCCATGACTCTCTTCGAGTACTAAGCGGCTTTACCGTTTATTCACGCTTTCAACACAAAGCTTTGGTAGGTTCGTCTCCCTCGCGGGTTGCTATCACTGACGTCGAACCATAAGAGAGGGTACTAACATGTTATGGTCCCATGAAACCCTGAATATGGAGTTAGAAGTGCACGAGTGACATTTGGCGCAATGCCTAACCCGGTTCCCCAACTTTAATCAGTAAATTCAAAGCCTACATACGGACCGTCGCATAATTCCTCCATACCAAAAGCCGGAGCCGAGGAGAGTTGTTTGTTTGCTGTTCGGCGGTGTGCGCAGGACCAGGGTTGGTGAGTCAAAACTTCAAATTGAATTACTATCGTACGGCAAGTTTGTGTGAAAGTTGGTTGAATTGCGAATTCGTAGTGCCTGCAAGAGATCATGCTTTGATCATCCTGGTTTATCCGTGCCATGCCATGGCTGTTTATTGGACAAGCCCCTTCCTCAAGGCCTCATGTTTGATATCTTGTATCCGCGGTCGTCAACAAATTAGCCCTTGCCCCGGCCAGGGACTGGCTAGATTGTTGTAATTTCTCCGTCTACGGCGTATCATGCAATTTCGATTTTTCATCGACGAGGAAGAGACTAGTTAGTTAGGCAACTCCCTGCCTCGTGCCTCTGAAACTTTCATTCTGGTCGAAGGGTCTGCATCTGGAGGGGCCACCGCACGAGCCGCTCCTGGCTTATCTGTGGCTGCTGGAACCAAATGACAGGTATAGACTGTGGGTCCGTGCGACCCGAGTTTTTGGTTTTAATCGAGTGAAATGGACCCACCTTTCTCCCTTAACTCATCCCCCGACGCATCACTACGGTGAGCCCTCGCGTCGCATTCCTGCTTCAGATGATGATGATGGCCAACAGGTATCGGTAACAATGTCCAATGATTCTACCCACGCCGCTGCGCCTTTCGATCATGTAAAGGCAGACATCATCTTGCGTTCATCGGACAACATCGATTTTCGCGTCTTTAAGCTCTTCCTCTCTCTCGCATCTCCGTTCTTCGAAACTCTTTTCGATATCCCCCAGCCTGCCGAAGAGGGCGAGGATCAGGAGGTCAAGGATGGTCTTGTAGTCGTTCCCGTCACAGAGGACAGTAAGACGCTCGATGCCCTCCTCCGCTTCTGCTACCCGTGCACCTTGGCGAACGATCCACAGATAGATGTGTTGAAGGACGCTTTGGATGTTTTGGAGGCAGCCAGGAAGTATTCTCTAGACGTCATCGAGAAGAAAGCCCGTCAGGCCATCGCAAGCCCAAAAATCCTTGAGGTGGATCCCCTGCGCGCCTTTGCGATCGCACATCGCGGACGCCTGCGAGAGGAGACGTTACTCGCCGCAAGATACACGTTGACACACCCGCTCATCCCGTCGTGGTTCCAGGAGATTGAGCTTATCACTGCAACTGACCTGCTCTCCCTGCTCGCCTACCACAAGAAGTGCGGGGATGCTGTGTATGCGCTGAAGCTCGATCTTTCGTGGATCATATCCCATTATGGGAGCTTACCGGCCTGCTCCTGGTTGGCAGGTCAATATTCGGGTACGGACCGTTACGGCAATCCGTCCCGTGTCGATTGTGGGTGTCCAAGGTCGAATCCACCTAGGTACAAGCTACCCAAGCTACTCAACACGCCACTCCAATGGTGGGAGGACTTTATGGAGGAAACATTCACAGCGTTACGAGACAAGCCGTGCAAGGAAACCGTGAAGACTTCTGCAGAGAAGACAGTCCAGACCGTCAAAGCGCGAAACTGTCAAGCTTGCTCCCCGACGATCACCGAGGGTATGCGCGACTTTGTGGATTTGTTTTCAAGTAAAATAGACGAGACAATTTCTCAGGTGAGTATGCCCTTCGATATCCATTGTAGGTTCAACTGAGTAACGGTGTTCCTGGTAGATCGAGCTGGAGTTGAGCTTTTAGTGGAATGGAGTGGAATCACTAGGAGAGTCGCAAAGAGGGCATTCTTATTTGTTACTAGAGCATCTTTTCTGAAAGGGTTGTGTATCTGCACCCCGTACATGGTTGTTCGAAATTTAGAGGTTAGCCGGCAAGAGATATATGACCTAGTAGGATCCTCATTACAGAAGCAGTCAAAGTTGCACATGGCTTTCTGGCTTCTGGCATACTGGTATATGCCGACGGAACACGCTATCCTAGGTCCGGCCGCCTAGTGAAATCAACTACCGCAAGTGTTCGTGTCCAAGATCGCCTACGCCGAAAGCTGTTCAAGAACTACTCACTCCGGTGGTGGGAGGACTTCATGGAAGAAATGTTTCACTACGGGAAAAGCCCAGGGAGACCGTGGCGGATGTTGTGGCAGAGAGCATGCAGAGCGTGAAAGGTCGTAACTGCCCAACTTGACCAATTCCAGAGGGTGTCCGCGACTTCTCTGACTTACTGCTGAGGGAAATAGAGGAAATAATCTCAGGTGAACTTGTGGTAGCGTACCAGTGAGCTGGCTGCTGCGAGAGTCTGACAGATCAGCCTGGTTATTTCTGAGCCAAGGAGCAGTAAAGTTCACGGCGAGAGCCATAGGACAGGGAATTTCGAGATGAGGGAAGAGACAGCCCTCCACATGTATATCAGCGCATACTGGCATTCCCTAGCTAGTGGATGTTTGGGCGAGAGTTTCAGCGAACACGGGTATACTAAAACCCTTAGCAACTTGAAAAATGGGGGATCACGTTTTGCACACACTACGAAGGGACTCAACGTTTCTCGCAGGGGATGCTTCCAGATATGATTGGACTCTGCGCCAGTGAAAGCAGTTATTATGCTTTGCAGGTATCAATGAAAATGAAAGAAAGTTGACGAATATAAATAACGAGCATTCAAACCCACTGTAACGACTTCTTTTCGTTTTAGTTGGTCCGTCAGCACACGAAAACACGACACCTACCTCCGGGCATACTATAGTCATCCCCCATCCATATCATTCATCCATATCATTCTTCCTCGCTCTGGTCCTGCAAGAAAGCCATAATCCTTGCTCGGGCATTTTGCTGAGAAATCGGCATGATTCATCCCCTAATCAAGCGCGACGTCCCCACTCACCTTTTTTCGCGAGCATGCAACTGCATCACTGTCATCCTGTTCCATGGACACACCTGTCTCGGATGAGCTACGCGGTCCCTTCGTGCGTCTCTTTGTCGCCTTATCGAACTCTTGCACGTCCTCTGAGTACAACAGAAGGGTTTAATCTGGACATTGTACAGCCTACGGAATACCCACTGAGTTCTTGCGCTAGTTCCCTCTGTTCTCTGATAGCTTTAGCCTTCTCCAGGCTATATCGCGGCGTCATTCCAAGATCGCTGAGGATTGAATGGATCCGTTTGATTTGTTGCGATGGCTTGTCTAGTCCCTCAAATTCCTTCTTCCAGACCTTGCGCACACCGCAAGCAACCACTATGCCCTAGAAGAATTTCTGTTAACCCAAGACATCAGCGTATTAGTGTTTTACCTTGAGTTTGTTTACGGTTTCCTCGTCTTTAGACAAAACTTCCTTCTTTCCTCGTTTCTTCTTCTCATCTTTCTGGGGTTTGACAAACTACCATTGCGGTTGTCATTTGGTGCGTAAAAGGAAGGTAATAAAAGCCAACCTTTTCCTGCTTCTTCTGTCGATTTGTTCGTGGTTCATCGATGACTGAAGATAGCTCTGATTCCATCTGTGTCGTGTTAACAGACTCTGATCACCCTCCAAGCATGCACGTACCTGGTCCCCGCTCACTGATTCCTTTGCTTTGAGAACCGAGTGTTTCGGCGATTCAGTTACAGGCTTGGGCTTGGAACCAGAGCTGGACGGACCAGCATCCGGGCCAGCATCCATTTCAACGTCTGAATCGCCCTTGTTCACCTTCTTCTATTAAACGTGGACATGAACACACCACGAGAGATCATCATACCTTTTTCTGTTTCGAAGGCGAGTTTGCGGAGGTTTGCCCCTTCTTTGGTGAACGACCAAACTTCCGTGTTCCAGACTCTGTTGCAGCCTCTTCGTCCGAGGATTCGATAATAGCCTGATTACGATGCTAAACAACGACAAATGACATAAAAAACCGTCGAATTATACCTACCTTGGATTTGTATTTTAATTCACTTTCTGGTTTCCTTGATGTTTTTCCGCGCTCTGCTGACTTGTCGACGGTCAGATCATCGTACCACGATCAACACAGGAACTCTCACCTTGGAAGACTTTAAACGCGAAGAGGCTCCCTTTGACGTCGGTGCCTCGCATTCGGACGCATCGGCTTCTTCCGCAGCGTCTTTGTCTGAGGAGTTTACCTGGGACATCTGTGATCACGATCAGACCAGACAGACAGAACGACGAACGCACTGATTGACGCTTCCTCTTTCTACTTTTCGCTTCGTGATTCGACTTGTCCTTGTTCGGTTTGCGCTCAGTTGGTTCTACATCCCCATCCGACGCCGCTGCATCCCCGAAGCGGTTCTAGCTCGAACTCAGTCTATGACACACCCAACGGGAATTGAGAACGACTGGCTTACCACGGTGGCATATACAGTGGCTTTGATAAAAGGCTTGTATGTCTTGGATTGAAAAACGTCTTGCTCGATATCATAATGTGTCGCCAGGTCTCGAAGCACGATGCGCACGGTAAGTTCGCTGAACGTAAGATGGACATTAAACATGTGTGTCTCTGGCGTGAACTGCCGATTGGAGGCTTACCCGAGCCGACCTTCATCTCGTGCACGTGTGAGAATGTCCACGATAACACACTTGAGTTCTTGGGTAGTCGGAAGGGCCATGATGGAGGTTAAGCGCTGCTCGACGAGACTGTGCGAACGCGTGCACGCGCTTGTCACGTGACGACAAACATGGGAGATATATTGATCAAAATGGATTGCACATAAACTCGTTTCAGAGCCAATACTAGAGAATCGAAAAAGAAAAGTGCCCGCAACTATAGCTTTGACTTCACGGTAACAAGTGAAGCATTCTGCTGCAAAATCCTTGCAGCATCCGACACCATATCGTCCACAATTTGTTGCGCAGGAAGGATATCGTGAATAAGTGCAGCCACGCGTCCGATCAGCCACGGCCGAGACTCGAGCGACTTCTCCGGATGTAGTTCAAGGTCATGATTGATTGGTATGATTCCTTTCGAAATCAACTCCTTAATTTCCTCTTGCCGGCCGTTGTTCCTGCGGGATAGTATAGGTTATCGCACATGAACAAGAGGGTACAACATACCAATCGTCCACGTATGGTGTTCTGCGCACGCGCAAGGGGCGTCCAGTGTAAATCAACGTCGTCACCGCGTCCTCATAGCCCGCGCTCAACAAAGCATCCTTATGCGCTTTAGGTGCGCTTGCTTCCTTGGATGCCACAAACCTCGTTCCCACCCAAACAGCTTGCGCTCCCCATGCCAAATTGGCAGCAAGACTCCGACCATCAAACACCGCACCAGCACCAATCACATAAACGGGTTTTCCTGTCAGTGGTGACTTGTGACCCTTGACTGAATCCACGCAGGCGGGGATAAGAAGCGTTGCAGGCGTGTCGCCAGTGTGTCCACCACCCTCACCAGCCTGGGCGCAGATAAGGTCAACACCTGCAGCGAGTGCCTTGTCGACATGCTTTGGGTGTCCCACCATCTACAGTACATCATGTTTCAGTCTCAGAGTCACAATGATCCGACTTTCGCCGCGACCCACATTCATGACGGGTATGCCCGTCTTGTGCAATCTCTCAACTGCATGCAGAGGCGGAACACCGACAGCACAGACAAAGAGGGAGGCTTTCTCCTCGATAATAACGTCGAGGAGCTCATTGAGCTGCCCTTTCTGATAGTCATACTAGTGGATGGCGTGAGGTACAGCACGCCTAGCACAGAGAGATAGGGCATACGTTCGTCTTGCGTGCGTTGCCTCCGACCTGTGGAATAAGGAGATCGACACCAAAGGGAGCATTTGGATTCCTCAGGTCGGCCTTAAGTGCTTTAATCTAGGTGACCCTTCCTCTTGAGTACGCATGTCGTCTGCCTGGAAGATCTGTCCATACCTGTTGCCTTAGTACCTTTGGAGTGTACCCGTGACCGCCAATGACACCCAATCCACCAGCGTTCGTGACTGCTGCTGCGAGTTCTGGCCCGGCGGCCACATTCATGCCTAGTCCGTAAACGTGAGTATGCGAACAGCACGCTTCATTTACACGTTATGTACCAGCAAGTAGAATGGGATGTTTGATTCCAAACATCTCTGTTATTGGAGTGGTGATCGTAGCCATGACTTGCGAATGAGGGATAGAAATTTGGGGGTATCTAGTTGGACCCATTCAATATGTAGTGTGACATGACACCGGTTTACGCAATTGACCGGTCCGGCTTTAATCAGGTGATTAATGCAAGTTCCATGATTATAGTATACCGGGACTTACTCTGGTCTTTGGACGAGCGAGAGTGCCATTTTTTGATTACAATATCTAACTCAGATCGGCGCATGCTAGCACCGAGCAGGTCTCCTCCACAAAAGAAGAAATTAACGGTGTTTGAATAGATTGCAGATCTCCGGGGTATGGAACAGGAAAAAGTGCCGTATGTGTAGGAAAGCGAGTGTATCGGATACATGAATTGACAACCGTCCGTGAGGAAGCGCGAGGAGAGCCGAAACAACTACCACACAGAGAAAAAAGGGCGAAGCTTACGAGCCCGAGCTCGCATCCTCAATGTCAATAACTGATGGTGGTGAACCGGCACCCGATTGAATAAGTCGGCGCAGCCGTGCCAGTTCGGCGGCGAGGGTCCTGGTCATGAACTATTGGCAATTATCCGCAGGACAAGTTCGATACGGTGCTTACTTGGCAGTTTCAACAGCTTGATCACTACGGTGAGATTGCTCGTCGAGCTGTGCTTTGAGTTGCACAATCTCTTGCCGAAACTTGTCCTCGATCTCCTTCCGAATTTCGGAGTCCTCGGTCTGGAGGTCTTTCACCTTCGTTTGGGTCAGTTGAGCTACCTTCATCTCCTCCGCCAGTTGCTTGTACTTCTTGCCAATCGTTTCCGCCTCTCTCTTGACTTTCTCCTCCCGCTTCCGCATCTCATCCCTGAGTCGGTCTGTTTCATGTTTCCAACTCTCGGTCATGCTTTTGATGCTATCGCGCAAGGTGATATACTCTCGCTCGGACTTTTGAGATAGCGCGGTCGATTCTGCAAGAGCGGCTTCCATCTCACGCAACGATCGCTTCGAGGTAGTTGTTTCCGTCTTGAGCTGCGATTTGAGAGTAGCAGCTTCTGCTTCTGCCTTGCGTGCTCTCTCAAGAACCTCCGCAAAAAATAAGCACAGATATAGAGAGAATATGGACGTGCATACTTCTTGGAGCAGTCGCTCTTTGCGCGCAACTACGTTGTTCAGACCCTCGTTTTCTAGTCGAAGCCGTTCTCGACCTTCTTTCAAGTCCTCCGTTTGACGTGTCAACTGTGCAACTGTACGTTGGGAAAGACGAAGCTGAGCTTTGGTATTCTCGAGTGCATTCCTTGCATTGATGACACCAGTTTGAAGGTCGGCCAGAACCTTGGATGTCCCTCCTGGGGTAAGCGAGAACCGACGGTTCGGTGACGCTGGTGCCTGAAGGGAAGGTGTGGAGTTAAAGTTTGTGGGGTTGTTGGCAACGCTGGGATCTATTGGGGTTACCGGAGGAGGTGTTTGAGGGGAGGTGTAGTTCAGGGTCGGGGATAAGCCGTCATCGGCTAACGCCCTGGCATTTCCTACGAAGATGAAGTTTTCAGGGAGAATTGACTGGGAGTGTAGATGAATGACTGACCCACTGACGCAACAGGTATACCTGGTGAAATAACATCCATTAATGCGGTTGAAACTTCGGTCAGTGAAAACCTCTAGCCTTTGGTTGGCGATGACGTACGACTGAGAGTACGGGTAGGACTAGAAATGCGCTTGACGGGCTCCCTAGTATTCGAGAGACCTCCAAAGTCCACAGGGATGCCTTCAGGAATACCCCCTGCCTTGAAACTTGGCGCTGCGCTCTCGCGCCGAGGGAGTGGAAGACTTGAGTCACGGCCGGCCAGACCTTGCAATATATCAAAGCTGGATCTTCGCCTTGTTTTAGGGGTTGTAAAACCGGCGTTATAGGAGGAGGGAGGTGCGCTGATATCAAGGACATCATCGGAAGGGTTGGATACATGGTTGGAGGTCGCCATAAAGCCTGGAGGGAGTGGACGCGGACCACGTAGAATGATATTCTCTATGTTGTGTAGTTGAGCCTGTTGGTGTCGAATAGAGTGTTTCAAGGTTGACATCTGATTCCGAAGAGCCACTGCATAGAGAAGAACGAACCAGGTAGAAGTGGGAGTGACAATGAACGATGCGTAGAAATACCTGGATCAGTAAGTGAGAGTGACGGACTCGACGCGCGTGCAGAATGCAATGAACCGCGCGAAGAAGACCTAGATAATGGACGAGCAGAAGTAAAAGGTGAATTGAATGGACTTGACATTCAAAAGTCAGTGAAGTGAAAGGATCGTGATACTCTGTCTGTCGACCAAACTCTAAGAGCTGTGAAACAGACCCGCTGAAACGCGGACCGGGGAGCTAGTCGCAGTGACACGCGGTAGTAATGGTGGTAGTCGAATGAAAATTGGCTGGCAGGTCCCGCGAGTAATAATTGACTTGGAACTATTGACGCGATCACGTGACCACCGATCACAACCGAAGTTCGCGTCGACTTGCGCTTACACAAAACCATTACATAGATTCATGGCAGAGTGTGGCATCTGTCTCGACGTCTTGCGAAGTCCGGTTTCCATCCCGTGCGGTATGTCTCGCCTCCGGGTTGTGCCACTGCTACTCACCTTGGTTGGACAGGCCACGTCCACTGCGAGAGATGCCTGCGAGGCCACATCAGTTCTGGCGCAGACGCACTCAACTCTGCGTGTCCTACCTGTCGCAAACCATTTCACATAGGTTTTAATCCACCACACCACATTCACAACAAGACTGATCTATTTTTTTTTTCCTTACAAGCGACACCTGACTTTGCATTCGTCCCTCCAAAATATCATGAGTTTATCTTGCCTCCTGTCCGTAAAATATACATGGACATTCCTTCAATCGCTGCAATGACAAGAGAAATCGACGCCTTGACACAACGTCTCGAGGGTTCCGCCAAAGAGAACGATCACTTGCGCCATCGCTGTGCGCACTACAAGGAGAGGCTCGAAGCAGTAGAATCAGAAAAGCTCGCCATTATCGATCAAAGGGCTGAAGTACGTCAGGGAATACTCGATCTGCGCAGGAAATACGACTCTTTGAAGAAAAAATGTCGAGAGGCTCAGTCACGGTGAGCACGCGAATACAAGTTCACGGTTGGGCCAACCCAATGTTGCCCTCGATAGCGACGATGCGTGCCACACAACGCCCTCTCGAAGTCTCAGCCGTATGAATAGTCAAAACTTTGACACTTCCCACGAGATCCTCCCAAAAGTCGAAGAGCATCCAGTGTCTCTACAAGAGTTGAACTCCAATCCACCTAGGCCAAAGCGTGCTCTGCCCAGATCTCGCTTGTCAAACAGTATGCGTCGCAAAGCCGAGCCAGCACCACAGATCGTCAAGAGACAACGAACGCACCGACAGTCAGATGTTGGCTCCAGCAGCCAACTGCTGGTAGCTTTCTTCACCAGTGACGAAGATGACTCCAATGAAGTGGACGAATAAGATCCCACCATAAATTTATCTAAAGGGGGACGGTTGAGGATATGCTTGCTCGGCCCATTGTACCATCTCTGTGTATTCCAAATCTTGATGCATGTGTCTAACACGCTCGTGAGTACCACAGTACCAGACAGTGTAAGAATATTGCTATTAGTCTCGAGACTCTCAACCATGTGTACCTACAGGTACCGGCAAGGTACCGGGAACCCTCTCCCCATCACCGCCACTTTCTCAGAGGCCGCTGTAGGTCATGAGAGGGATGTAATCTCGTCGTGCATCCACTGGTAAGGGGTGGCATGAGAAAGCTCTCACTCACTCACAACGTCCAAGAGACTACGTTCCTTCGGGTCCGTCCTTTTATTTTAGCCTTGCCAAGGTTCGAAGAATTCTCGCGCAATCTTATCAGTGGGAGAAAATCTGCACCCATTCGTATGGTCTATACCCACTCACGCACCAACCATCGATTCAAATTATTTACACTCGGATGGCCTGAAATATCTCGAGCAACACCCTGCTTGCTTGCTTCCACAAATGTGCAGTTCTCGCACACAAGGTCGGTTTTATTTAGCTGCAATGAGAACTAAGCGAGTTCAAGGTTAAACCCCTCGATCATGCTTTCAAAATGCTCGCGAGTCGCTAAAAGGAAGACCAACCGATCGCCTAATCGACTCGGATCCCTGAGAGTCATTTAAAGTTATCGGTCCCATTGCAAGAGCTGGTGGCCTTTCGGAGGGATTGCTGGGCACATTCTCAAGCTCAAGGATCAATGATGGGTATAAATGACAAGCAAAGGGTCCTGATATCTCCTTCATCCACCTGTATCTGCCATCCCCAAGCCTGCACACTATGCGCAGAGACGCCTCGACGCCGTTCAATTCCAGAAAAGCAGATATCGTCCTCCGTTCGTCTGACGACATGTATTTCCGAGTGTACCGCTGTTTGCTGGCCTTTGCATCACCCTTCTTCGACTCCATGTTCGACCTCCCCCAGCCACCAGCGCATACCCCGCACGAGGAAATGTACCATGGTCTCGAAGTGATTCCAGTTACCGAAAACAGTCGGGTGCTGGATATGCTTCTGAGACTCTGCTACCCCGCTAGCGTCGACAAACTCCTCCCCGAGAAAGCAGCAGATATAGAGAGGGTGCTGGAAGCTGCTGTCAAATACGGCATGGAAGAGGTGGAGAAAAGGGTTCGAAGATCGCTACTTGAACCGTCAATTCTGGAAAAAGAGCCGTTACAGGTATTCGCCATTGCATACCGTTTTCGCTGCGAACCGGAAGCGAGAGCTGCGGCGACGTACCTCTTGCGTCAACCAGCACCGCCTGCGAGCTCTACAACACTGAAGTACGTCAGCCAAGGCGACCTCCGAAACCTCGCAGTTTACCGCGCTAAATGTGCGCAGGCGGTCTTGGCGCTTGGGAGCAATCTAGGGTGGCTTCAGGAGAAGGAAAGCTATGGCTTCTTCAAATGGTGGACGAATTGTTGCATGTGCGTGCAGCGAGCAGACGCTCGTTTCCTGATGCACGGAACGTACGCACGAGAGTGGTGGGCGGAGTATATGGAGGAAACATTGGGTATGTTACAGGAGACTCCCTGTGCCGCTGCCGTGCATCAAAATGTACGGAAAGCGCTAGAGAGAGCAGCAGGCTGCCCATTCTGTCGGCGGAAGTCGCAGCCCTATATGTCGGACTTTGTGAAGATATTTGCGGAGGCAGTCGATGAGGCAATTGCAGGCGTAAGTGCTTACCTCCTTGTTCGTTGTTGGCCCTCATGGCAAGGCATTCGATGCAGATTCCACTTGGAATACCATTGTAAATTCACACGCAAAGATGCGGATAGTGGAGGGTGAGAATCAGGTTGGCTAGGTTCTGGTAACCAAGTTAATGACACGATACGAGAAGCTGTGTGATTGATACGTCCGACTCCGAGGAACACAGATAGCGTGTATAGAATTATTAGGAAACAATACCGTGTCTCAGCCAAGTACTTTGCGGGGACGCTCTCGACTATTATGTCGTGAGAGGTGAAACAGCAGCCGTACATTATCGGACCAATCGGATCGGTTGTCCTGCCCGTCAACGTATCCATGGCGCTGCTTCGGATCCCCTCTTCGGTGCTGTCCATGTATTGTACATAGTACTTTGTCAGACACAGCTGTAGATACAGCCCTCAAGTCCCACCATGTCCGAATACCCCCTTCAAGACCTCGAATCAGATTCTCTACCCCACTGCAGCGCTACCAGCGAGCTCGACTCGCAACAGAGTCTCGAGCCTATCGATGCCGCCGCTCCTTTCAATCGTTCCAATGCAGACGTGATCCTCCGAACTTCTGATAATGTCGACTTTCGTTTCTACAAGCTTCTCTTGTCGCTGGCCTCCCCTTTCTTTGCCAACATGTTCGCATTGCCACAACCCAGTCCACTTGACAAGGCTGCAGACCAAACCAAGTACGGGTTGCCCATCATACCAGTGACAGAAAAGAGTTTCGTCTTGTACAAGCTACTCAGTCTTTGTTCTCCCGTCTATGACACCGAACTCCCTGTCTTGGAGAGTCTAGACATGGTCATGCTGGTCCTCGACGCTGCCGACAAGTACGATATGAAGTGCATGGGCAAATTCATTGTCAAGATGATCACCGCACCCGAGTTCCTAGAACAGGAGCCCATGCGCGTCTTCGCCATCGCATGTCGGTACAGAGCAGAAGCGGAGACAAACATTGCTGCGCGGTACATGCTCCGTCTTGCAATCTGGGAGCCTGCATACGTTGCCGAGCTTGACTTCATTTCTGGCTCGGATTACCAGCGCTTAGTCAAGTTCCATGCAAGTTGTGGGCAAGCCATGTCCCAGCTTGTCCGCCTTTGGTCGTTGTTCCCGCTGCCCCCGCTCGACTGCAAGTTCTGCAGGAAGAATGGACTACCGCGTCTATCTCTAAAGAGCTATCAAGATAGTGTCATCGACGCGTTGCGAGTACGGCCATGTGCAGAGACGTTGATGAACACGGAATGGACCGAGAGTCTGGCGAGGAAGGCTGGCAGCTGTCCGAATTGCAGGGATAGAGTGCCACGGAAAATGATGGAGTATGCAAAGGAACTTGCTGTTCCAATAAACGAGATTATTTCCGAGGTATATGATTTCTTCAAAATTGATGTTCTCTGCTCAGCGAGCCTTTTCATTAGATTCACCTGGAAATCAAACCTTATTGAACACTAAACAGTCGATTGATTCGAACTCTATGTCGATTCGAAGCTGTAGTATACTGCAGAGGATATCTTGCATTATGTGTTCATCTGTCTGTTTAGTAGACTTTTACTGTAAGTTTATTATTTATTGAAAGTACTTTGTATCAAGGGGGCTGGTGGTGTAGTGGTGCAACATACCGTGCGGCAGCTCTTAGAGCGACTCACACCAGCTTTTTTCTATTTTTCATGTCGGGGTAACAGGCTTTGGGAGACCCGGCCCAGGGGGTGGAGTGAGAACGGAACAACGCGGTCACGTGATGGAATACAACAGACGCGTGACCCCCTCCTGGTCTTTGAGTTATCCTCCGGGTTGTCGTCGAAGCGGACTCGCAACATTTCTTTCCAAGTTCAATTCGCCATTTTGAACAATGGCTCTATATGAAACGCCATCTCGAATATGGCGCAGGATCGAGGACGAAAGAGAGCCGTCGTCGCTGCCTTCCTTGCCCGCGTTCGAGCACTCCGTCGTACCCGATACCGAATCCGATCAGACAACCACGGATGACGATCACGAGCCTTTACCCGTACATTCAACACCTGCAACCGCTTCATCCCATAACGCCACTGCCACCATTCGTCTCCAGTCTAGCACTTCCAGTACCGTTCGCTTTGCAACTTCGATTGCATCTCGCTCTGCCTCACTCAAATCGTCAGCATCAAAGTCGTTCTGTCGTGCCGCTCAGAAAAGCTTTGATGTGAGCGCCATCTCGTCGCTGCCCCATGATTCAGAGGAGAACACCGATCCGGAGGACCCTCTAGAGAAGAGTACCAACAGCGTGCCAGAGGCCTACTTACCACCTCCAGAGAGCGATGAGGCAGAGGATATGTCCCTGGTGGATGCCCTAGAGTCGGTTAGTCGCGCTAGCTCTCCCTTATCACCGGAGCCGCCCCCACGGGAACCCACCCAGAAGAAGAACTGGCTGCCGTATGACTACTCCGTTTCTCTACGTTCCGAACCACAAGTGAGTTGCTTCTTTCTTAAAATTGTTGATCGATACAACATATCGCCTTAGCCTTCACCCATTGACAAGTACCGCAATGTCGCTCTTCGTCGGCCCCTTGCTCGTACTCGAACACCATCACTCTCGCGTTCGACTTCCTCCTCCTCGACATCTTCTCCGCCCAATTCTACCCCCCGGAGCAATCGTTCTATCCCACTTCCCAGAGATCCAGAGTCTCCCATTCCGGGCACCCATGTTCCTCTACCCCGATCGGCAGGCGCCTCTCCTGCCGTCAACTCACTACCCAGCGTAATCAGTCAACCACCTGATGAGGACCTCTCACGAACAACCGAGGAAGAGCAGGGTGCGTCTCCTGATGGACACGAGGAACAGACTGAGAGCGAACCCGAACGGGCGTCCAGTATGGATGATGGCCGCACATCAGACAGGGAACCCACGTTTTCGTCTGCGTCCTCTGACCCGAGCTGTCCGATGGACCGCACAATCCAACCCGCTCGTTCCCCGATTGCCCCATCGACTGCATTTTCCTCTCCTGCGCCATCCATGATATTTACGCCAACTCCTGCCATTGCACCGCGTCCACGCGCTCGGTTTAATATCCCACCTCCCCCACAAGAACTATATACTCAAGATGACATTGAGGTGGATTCGGAGCCAGTCACACCTCATACACGCCGAAGATCGTTCCTCCTCTCCGTTATCAACTCCACTGCCCGTCCCCGCATGAAAATTCCCACACCACACCCTCACCGACGTGTGAGCGCACTCCCGGTCACGAGTGAGGTGGCTGAAGACGGGCAAGCGACACCGGTGACCGCAATACACATGGCCTTTGCGGGAATAACGCCTCGACCGAGGCTGGGTCGCATGTCACACCCCCTCGCACAGACGTACATACCCGACGGCGATGCGTCAGAGGCTGGAGATGGTTCCGATTTATCACCCTGTGACGACGCGAACGAAAGAGCGTCTGCCATTTCGACAACGTCATCGCAAGATCTTGTGACTCACGTTCGCGCGAACACCTCTTACGACCCCGCCTTGGGTCTCGGAGAACGAGGCAAGATGGGTCGTTTTGATGCACAAAAGTTGAACTCGTACTTGCATGGGCTCAACCGACGTCTACAAGAAGAGAATCTCGATCTCATGGTGCGATTACAAAAGTACGAAGAGGTCAAGCAGGGACCGCGACTGAGCATGGAGAATGCGGGGAGAGGGCGACGTATTAGCGCTGGAAGCGCATTGGGTGATCTAGAGGAGGAAGTAGTTGCGGAGGGATGGGCTGAGGAAAAGCTTGAACTGGAAGCTCTCGTCCACAAGATAACAGAGGATCTCGACCAAGTGACGGCGGAGAATGACCGAGTGACCAGGGACCTAGAAAGGGAGCGCAGCGAACGGGACAGAGATAAGGAACGGTGGCGAGAGCGGATGGCAGATGTGGAGAAAGGCGTTTCGGAGATTGTCGGTGAGCTGGAATGCAGGGTTGAAGAAGCAGAAGGAAAGTACGCAGAGGCTGTCGAGGAAATCAGCAAGCTCAAGCGCGGGACGGACAAGGTTCGAGAGCGTTTGGAAACTGAGCGCGACCTCGCACTTGAGCGCGCTGCCAAAGCAGACAGTGCTCTAGAAAGTGGCAAGGAGCTCGGTGGTGCTTTGAAGGAAGCCAACGCCAAGGTCAGTGTGCTTAGCGGCAACCTGCAAGCAGCCACAGCACACATGAAAGAGCTCGAGGAGGAGGGCGGGGCGCTCCATCGAAAGGTCAGCGAACTAGAGAAAGAGCTGAAGGAAGAGAAGCTCTCCAGTAAACTTAACGAAGAGGATTTCCAAAGCCAACTTAGTGAGATGGGCACCGAGGTTATGTGGGCGACGGCAAGAGTCTCCGAGCTTCAACGAGAACTCGCTAAACGCGACACCGACCTCGATCGTCTCGACGGGGAACTTCAAGTCAAGTCGGACAATTTAGCTGAACTCCGGCGGTGCACGGCACAGAGCGACAAGGAGACTGCTGAGGAACTGCGATCGCTCAAGTCCTATATTGCCGAGCTGGAGGAGGGTACGGCGACACGCGTCAAGGATCTCCAGGAGCGGCTTGCATCTGCGCAGGACCGCGTCGATCAGTACGAGGTCGAAGAAGAACACGCCAACGATCGGATCGACAGGCTCGAAAAAGAAACTGAGAGGGCGACAGAACTTGCCCGGCAGTTGGAGGAAGCATTGGAAGCCGCAGAGGAGAAAATGAGGTCAGACGAAGAGAGGATGGTTGACCTACGAGGTAAACTGGCTGCGTTGGAACGCGAGCAAGAAAGGCAGCGAGACATAACAATCCCTAATTCGCCAAGCGATCACGAAGCGGAAGAAGCTCTCGAAGCAGAACTGGACGAGGCCAACAAAGAGATTGCGAGGTTGACTGCCCTTCTCCAGCAGTCTCCCGCTCGGCGGGCTATTGATAAAGCCAAGGATACGAGGATCGAGGTGTTGGAGCGTGAGAAGGAGGAGCTGTTGGAGCGGGTTAGGTCTCTGAAGAGCAGCAACACAGAGATGGCGACCCCGCACAGAGTCGTCAACACGAGAGGCATTTCTCCAATCCACCGACATGCTTTAACCATGAGTCTCAAGACGCCCAAGACGCCTGGAGCACCGCTTAAAGACGTACGTTGCGCCATCATTCCAAAGCTCGGAATCGAAGTTTCACGACGATCTTTGACAGCTTTCGTGGTTGAATGCGACTACTGCAGGTGATCCGAGCGCCTCGCCTCTGTTGGTGGAGGTTGCAAGATTGCAGACAGAACTCGATCGCGCGAACGAGAGCATTGATCAGAAATTGGACGAACTGCAAGAAGCAGGTCTCGACGTCGTGGAGCTCACAAAAAACCTCGAGGGTGCGCGTGCCAACATCGTGTCACTCGAAAACGAGAACGCGAGATTGCAGAGAAGAGAAGAGAGACACCTTCGCCGACTCGAGAAGCTACGATGCCAAAAGTGTTTCATGAAGATCGACCCTTCGAGGCTGCATCGAGCCTATGAAGCCGATGAGAGGTAGGTATGAGACAGAGACAACCCCGACATCGTGTTAACGCTTTCCGATAGTTCGCTTTCGCTGAATGTGTCAGGAGGTGACCTTTTGGCTGACCCGCCTACCCCACTCATCAAGACAAGTGAGGCACTCCGCTTAGAACTTCAGAACGTGCACGCTCAGCTGGACACCATGAAGAGACAATGGCTGGACGAAAAGCGTCAGCTATTGGGCGAAAAGGCTATTCTCCAGGACGCTGCGAATCGCATGAACACCGAAGTGCGCAATGCGAAACATGAGGTGAGGAAAGCGGTCGAAGCGGAACGCGAGAGCCGCAGATCGCGAGCGGATACACAAGAGGTATGAAATCCGCCTCGTGGATCTGTGCATGAACTCAGGTCGTCTCGTTCGTAGGAGGCCGACAAGGCAAAGACTGTCGTCGTTGAACTCGAAGCAGAATTACAGGCAGAACGTATGCGTCTCAGAAAGATGTCCACCGAACAGGAGAGTCTTCAACGCGAGATTGGGGACGTTGCTCGACAGTTGCAGCGGACCGAAACGGTAATGATGATTGCGAACATGTTCCGTTTCATCCATTAACGTCAAACCTAGGATATGGACGACGTTAAATATCATTTGCAGAAGGCGAAGCAGGACAATCACGAACTCGAAACTGAGCTCCGGGGTACGATGCCTAAGTTTTCTGTTGGATCTTTGCCTAAAGCCACCGCTATAGTAAATGCGAATGCGGAACAGAAAGCACGCCTCCTGGAAGCCAAAGTGCGTGAAAACATGTCGACAATTGAGCAATTACGCCAAGAACGCTCTATTCTTGCGCGAGACCACAAAGACCTTCAACAACAATACGCCCAGGCCTCCGAGGTAGGTCTCTCTGAGACCTTTGTCACAGCCCTTTCCTGACGCTCTGACGCCTCTCGTTAGCGGGCTCATAAGCTTCGAAACGAATACGCAGCATCGCAGAAATCGCACGAAAGCCGGCGTCAGCAACTGGACATGCATCTTGCCGAGATCGACGAGCTCCGGCGTGCACTGTCGAGTCAGGCCGACGAACTCCAACGGACGGAACAAGAAAAGAACCGGATGGTGATGGAGAAGACGGACATTGCTAGGACCATCGCCATGCTCGAGGCTGAACTGAAACGCGTCCGAAAAGACGCGGAGATCTTTGGTCGTGATTTGAAGGCGCTTCGTGCAGAAAAGGAGAAATCTCACCAGAGGCAAAAGGAGGAGATTGCCAAGGCGGAGCGTGCCAGGAAACAGGCTCAGACCCAGATTCGTCTGCTCAATGATCAGCTTGAGAAGCACAAGGCAAAGACCAAGAGACTGCAGCAACACGTTTGCGTCACGTGCGTATTCCCTTGCTTCCAGACGGACGGCGTGATGAACTGTTTTATAGCGATGACGGCCAGCTTGACGAGCTCAAGGCCCAACATAAACGAGAGTGTAAAGGGCTAATCGTTCAAATCCGTTACTTGAAGGCCAAATTCGCTCGGGAATCGACATTGCGGGACGATCTCGGCTATCAAAAGCGATACCTTCTCGTCCTCTTGTCGAGTTTCGAAGCAAGGTAGCGTGGACATGTATCTCCTAGTCAACCTCGACCTAACGAAACCGCGACTAGCGACAAGCGTATATTGGCTTGCATATCGCGAATAGGATACCCCAAACCGAGTCCGCCCGCCGTCAAGAAAAAGTATCGAACATTCAAGAGTGCTGCATGGTGCATCGTATTTATCCGTCGTGCGAGGTACGACTTTGTAGGCTTGTTGTGCACTGCCTCTCACGCTCCCATGCAGGTTCGCAAGTAATGCTTGGCGGGAAGCCTGCGCCAACAAGCAAGCCATTGCGGACGCGCTGCAAGAGGTCCGCCGACGTAGAGTGTTGGTTCAGTAGAGATGAAACATATTGTATCATGTTCTGTTCCCGTCGGTGCATACACCTTTGGGTTGTTGTCTGTATCTTGCCAATGTGTATCATTATCTCAGCACTCGAGCCAAATGGGACCGAGCGGAATGGTATTTGCTACGGAGATTGGGATGGGGGCTGTCGTTTGCGCGTCTCCGAGATAACCCGTACCGCATGCTTGGAGAATACGTAGGATAAACCACTCCAGACGGTGGTTACGGCAACTAGGGCCCTAACAAGATGCATTAATGGGTGTACGGTGCCAAGTAGTTGACGTACTGCATCTCTGGGAGACATGCACCAAGGAACGCCGGACCGATTGGGGCGACGGTCGTCCCAAACATGAGAGCCAACTGCGCAGCGGTGTTGTACTATACATATTTATAAAAGAAAAGCCCAAAGTAGGCGAAACCAAGACAAGACGTGTACATACCTTGCTAATCGTCGTCGGACGTACTTCTGCCGAAGGGATCGAAAAATCCCAATAACGATGCCATGTTTTCTACATGTTACGAACGGGATCGGTAGAATGCTCCTCTGTGTTGAGTGACGCTGCTTACTGGGTAGGGTAGGGTGGTGTACCGGATGTAGAACGCAGAAAGACTGAGGAGCGCGTCGCGTCCGATGATGATCGTTGCTAACCACACTGGTTTGGGTGAGTCAGGGACTCAGAGGGGATATAGACAAGGGAGAAACGTACAAGGAAGCATGCCTTTGACGGCGAGGGTGACGGTGAGGGTGGTCATGAGTGCCTTGTCAGCGGCAGGGTCGAGGATGGTACCAAGGACGGTGTGCATGCTGAAGCGCCTTGCCAAGAACCCGTCGGCCTTGAGCTCGACGGTCGCGTCACGTTCGAATGAATCATCGCGAGAACGCATCACTCACGAGATCTGAAAGGCCAGCGTAGACGAGCAAGCCAGTTGCGAGGTAAAAGTCGTCGTGGAGGATGGACCATCCGAGAAGGGGGCATGCGAGGATGCGCGAGGCGGTCAGCACGTTCGGAATGGTGTAGATGTTTTCTCGAAAGGTGGGTCGTTCGCGCGCGTCGGTCTCCTCTGGTTTTGGGTCCGACTTGAGGACGGGGGACGGACGCGCGTATTGTAGCCAGCGTGTCGCTGTAAAAGTCCTTTGCAGAATCAATGGTGCAAGCTTTGGTTGAGGGTGAAAAGAGACACGACGCGGACAGTGCGATAGGAGGGATGGAGGTCGAATGCGAGAGAGAGCAGGCTTGAAAGAGACCAGCTTCGATGAAGACATGGTTGTACTAGAGGGTCATTGCCGAATTTGGAAACATAGATCATACACTGCTCCCCGACGGAAGAATGCAAATTGTTAGGGCCGCTGGAAGAACTTGAAGCCGATTTCTATAGTGATAGTACACAGCTCTACCACCATGCTGTGGAAGCGAGGTTGGGCTTAAATCCACCTCGCTACATTCATCAACGGCTCCCCATTCTGGTCTAACTGGCGGCCATGGCCAGCAAATCGGACGCCAGAGAAAAACGACCACAACTTGAATCAAGAACGTCGCAGTCTCGTGTGCCAACCGTAGATTTTGGAGATTTGATTGCTGATTTGCCGTCTGACCGATCCTACAGGACACTATACACGCGCCCAGTGCTTCTGACGCTAAGACTGTTATTACGGGTACGAATTTTTCTTTACGTGGTTGCGAAAATTGTTCATGATGAGGTAGGCATTCGAGCGACAGATGTCGTCCTTGGCCTCCGACGCTTTCCCGCCCGCTTTTACACCATCATTTGCCACAGCGGCCTTCAATGGAGCACCGAAAGTAAGCGTTCATCAGTCCAGGATGATGTCGTCGAATGGAACAAGCCACTCCCAATGTGAGTTTCTCCTCTGTTATCTTGGATTAGCACTCACAGAGTTCTCAGACCGTCAGAGTCATCAGCAACCGTTTGTCTCGAGATCTATGCATCTTTCGAATGCCAGTCCCTGTTGGGTACTGGTGAGCAGCTGCGAACGTTGACAGCCACCGTGAAACAACTATTAGATTGCAGTGAAAAACGCATTCGTGAGTGGGATGGCATCTTACACAACGCCCGGGTACTCATACCTTGGCAGCGTTTACGTTCTTTCCCAAGGAGGGCGACATTGTATCCCCGTGTTCATCAATTGTTGTGACTGTCGAACGGCGCGATGGCGAGAGCAGGGATTCATTAGTGTCGAGGGTGCTCGACCCTCTTTGTGTGAGCGTGCAACTTGTGTCAACTCGGTCCCCATTGATCATTGTATGTTTATAGTCAACCACAGATGCCCCAGACGAGCTAGAAGACGCAACGAATCACGGCCACAACGCTCTCTCACGTTACCGGAAGCACGGGGAAAGACGAGACCTGGAGCGTTCTGTTGCAGAGTTTGAGCGGGCGCTCAATACTTGTGCACTAAACCATCCTTGTCGTGCAGCTGCTCAGTCGAACCTTGCAACAGCTAAATTCATCCTCTGTCAGGTCGACGACACGAATACTTCCTTCGAGATCGAGATCCCCCTTGGCTTGTACAGCGATGCACTTGGCGCTCGTCCTGTCGGTCATGCTGATCGTCTATCCACGTTGATTCAATTGGCTGCGGTGCATTTGGCACGATTTCAGAAGCAGAGGGACGAAGCCGATGGTGCACGGGTTGAGGGATTGCTGCATGAGGCGATGGGGCTGAGCGCCACCGACAGTCACGAAAAGCGAGGTGTGGCTTTCATGCTGCAACTGTATGCCGACCATAGAGTTGGTCCAGGTCATGCAAGTGGCCAACCACCGGTGGACTCGCGTTCAGGGTCACGCTTAACAGACGAGGACCCATGGAGCTCAAGTGTCCAGCTGTTGAAGTGTTTCGAACGATACGGTGATGTAGCTGACCTTCAACGAGCAATCACACTTTTGCGAGTACTGGTCAGATCAGTTTCGGTTTGGGACGACCGGTACTGCGCAGGGCTAGGGAATCTTGGTGCGGCGTTGTGGTTGCGATTCAACCGCCTCGGAGAGCTGGGCGATCTCGAGGATGCCATTTCAACACACAGGGATGCTGTTGTCTTCACGCCTCATGGTCACCCTGACAAGCCAGGTCATCTGAACAACCTCGGGAACTCCTTCAGAGCTCGTTTCGAACGCCTCGGGGAGCTGAGCGATCTCGAGGATGCTATTTCCACACTCAGAGAAGCTGTTGTCCTCACCCCTCATGGTCACCCTGGCAAGCCGAGTCGTCTGAACAACCTCGGTCTCTCCTTCAGAGCTCGTTTCGAGCGCCTGGGAGAGATGAGCGATCTCGAGGATGCCATGTCGACGCACAGGGATGCTGTTGTCTTCACGCCTCATGGTCATCCTGACAAGCCGGGTCGTCTGAACAACCTCGGTCTCTCCTTCAAAGCTCGTTTCGAGCGCCTCGGGGAGTTGAGAGATCTCGAGGATGCCATTTCGACACTCAGGGCTGCTGTTGACCTCACGCCTCATGGTCACCCTGACAAGCCCAGATATCTGAATAACCTTGGTCACTCCTTCACCACTCGTTTCGAGCGCCTTGGGGAGCTGAGCAATCTCGAGGAAGCGATTTCGACACTCAGGGATGTTGTTGTTCTCACGCCTCATGGTCACCCTGACAAGCCGAGATATCTGAACAACCTCGGTCTCTCCTTCGGAGCCAGTTTTGAGCGCCTCGGGGAGCTGAGCAATCTGGAGGATGCCATTCAAACACTCAGGGATGCTGTTGTTCTCACCCCTCATGGTCACCCTGACAGGCCGGGTCGTCTGAACAACCTCGGGAACTCCTTCAAAGCTCGTTTCGAGCGCCTCGGAGAGATGAGAGATCTCGAGGATGCCATTTCGACACTCAGGGAAGCTGTTTTCCTCACCCCTCATGATCACCCTGACAAGCCGGGTCATCTGAACAACCTCGGTCTCTCCTTCAGAGCTCGTTTCGAGCGCCTCGGGGAGATGAGAGATCTCGAGGATGCCATTTCGACACTCAGGGATGCTGTTGTCCTTACCCCTCATGGTCATCCTGACAAGCCAGGTCGTCTGAACAACCTTGGTCTCTCCCTCGGAGCCAGTTTTGAGCGCCTCGGGGAGCTGAGCAATCTGGAGGATGCCATTTCAATACTCAGGGAGGCTGTTGTCCTCACACCTCGTGGTCACTCTGACAAGCCGAGATGTCTGAACAACCACGGTCTCTTATCCAGAGCTCGCTTTGAGCGCCTCGGGGAGCTGAGCGATCTTGAGGATGCCATTTCAACATACAGGGAAGCTGTTGTCCTCACCCCTCATGGTCACCCTGACAAGCCAAGTAGTCTGAACAACCTCGGTCTCTCCTTCAGAGCTCGTTTCGAGCGCCTCGGGGAGCTGAGCGATCTCGAGGATGCCATTTCCACACTCAGAGAAGCTGTTGTCCTCACCCCTCATGGTCACCCTGACAAGCCCGGGATGCTGAACAACCTCGCTCTCTCCTTCAGAGCTCGTTTCAAGCACCTCGGGGAGCTGAGTGATCTCGAGGATGCGATCTCGACACTCAGGGATGCTGTTGTCCTCACGCCTCATGGTCACCCTCACAAGCCCGGCATGCTGAACAACCTTGGGAGCTCTTTCAGAGCCCGTTTTCAGTACTTCGGGGAGCCGAGCGATCTCGAGAACGCAATTTTTTTGCATTCACATTCTGCTTCTCTTCCTATAGGCCCTATTAGTGTTCGATTTCGTGCATCGCGGAATTGGATATTATGTGCTCGTCTTATAAACCATCATTCTCTCCTCCATGCATATTCCACCGCCATTAACCTCCTTCCCCAACTTGCATGGATTGGCCTTTCCCTCACACAGCGTTACGCGGAACTCAAGCGAGGCGCCGATGTTGTACGCGAGGCAGCCGCTGCAGCTTTGGACTTGGGATTCCCAGAACTTGCTGTAGAGTGGCTCGAGCAAGGACGTTCTATCGTTTGGGGGGAACTCCTTCAGCTTCGTGGCTCTTATGAGCAGTTGTCGTCTGCTCACCCAGATCATGCTCGGAGACTTTGCGACCTGTCTGCCGCATTAGATGATGCCGGTGCCACTCGCGAAAAATCTTTGTCCACCTTCTTGGAATCAACTGATGGCGTAATCGCAGCACAGACATTGCAGCAGGAAGCTGATAGACACCGTATGCTCGCGATCGAGCGAGATAAACTACTTCAAGAGATTCGACGCCTTCCTGGTTTCGAGCGGTACCTCCTACCGAAGGATTTCTCAGAGCTCCGTGCTTCAGCACACTCCGGACCGGTTGTTATCCTCAATGCTGCAGAACGTCGGTGCGATGCGTTGATCATTCTTGCCGGCGTGGATCATGTAATTCACGCGGCACTTCCTCATTTCACTTTCAAGCGAGTCGCTGATCATCAAATTCTGCTGAAGACTTTCCTTCGTCAGGCTTACGCTATACGCTCTAACGAAAGGGATGGGAAACCCGAAAAATGGGACCGCAGTAGCTGGGAATCCTTCTTGGCACCCTTGTGGAACGGCATCGTTAAACCAGTCCTAGATGCATTGGCTTTCTCAGTGCGTGATCCCACCTTACCTCGATTGATAGATGATTCGCTCATTGGGGTCTCTAAACAGTCCCCTGGTGACACATCGCGTATTTTTTGGTGTCCGACTGGGCCTTTCGTATTTTTGCCTATCCATGCAGCCGGTTTCTATGACCCCCAGCATTCATTACCCGGGCACAAAGTGTTCGACTTCGCCGTCTCCTCATACGTCCCTACTCTTAGCATTCTCGCGCGGTCACCTGACCTCCACGCGGTACCCAACGACGATCTCCGCCTGCTTGCTGTTCGTCAGCCACCCTCAGATGGCCTAGGCCAGCTGCCAGGTGTAGCCCCCGAGATAGCACGTATCAAGGAGGTGATCAGGGATTCACCTTCAGCCCATACCACAATCCTCGAGTCCTCTCTGGGAACGGTCGAAGAAGTGCTCGGTCTGATGAAGGAGGCAAACTGGGTTCATTTTGCATGCCACGGAATCCAAGACGGTGTGGATAGTGGGCTTTGTCTTGCTGATAAACGCCGCTTGAAACTGCGTAACATGCTCTCGTTGTCACGTCCTCATGGCGGGCTTGCCTTTCTCTCTGCGTGTCAGACAGCAACAGGTGATGAAGATCTCACTGACGAGGCCGTCCATATTGCAGCAGGAATGTTGTTTGCTGGTTACGGAGGAGTCATTGGTACGATGTGGTCAATCAGCGACAGGATTGCGCCTGTGGTTGCAAGGGACGTATACGAACACCTGTTCCGGAATGGCACGAGGCCGGATTATCGGGAGGCAGCACGCGCGTTGCATGGAGCTATCGGGGATCTTCGAGATAGTGGGGAAGTGTCGTTCAACGAGTGGGTTCCTTTCATCCACATAGGTCTTTGAGTATTCGAATGGACCATTATATTATTGTTACCCTATCGTATCCCAAAAATGTAGTACTTGTACAGTATTCTTGGGGATAGTATCGCTCCTTGCTGGCTCAGTTCCTAGCATGCATCATACCTCATCGACGCATCCACGTCCCATAATCGTCACCTGCAAGGCATGCACAAGTAGCTATGGCTAAAATGATGAAGAGCCCGGGCTCGATTCACTGTGGTGTGTGGAAGCGAGGTTGGACTTACAGCGAGGTTGGACTCGATTACGACGAGACGACAGACAAACTGCTGGAGATTGCTCGAGAAACAAACGACCACGACTGGAATCAAGAACGTCGCAGTCTCGGCTCCTCCTCTATAAACATTTCGAACCTCCGAATTGACCATTTTCAAGTTATCATCTACGCAACATGATGG
Organism: Boletus barrowsii; assembly: GCA_038088775.1. Taxonomy (NCBI): domain Eukaryota; kingdom Fungi; phylum Basidiomycota; class Agaricomycetes; order Boletales; family Boletaceae; genus Boletus; species Boletus barrowsii. The sequence continues at coordinate 63,562 of JBBPJP010000008.1, read as the reverse complement.
CTTTGCAAGAACAAACTACCTACAGCGCGTACCGAAGTGCGGAGTGCATGTCTATCTCAGGCCAGGCTGTTGTACGGGCGGGTACTCAAACATCTGGCATTTATCTCCGATGTCAACTCTAGAAGGGTATATCAAGTTCCACCTGAACAAGCAGTGTCAGTTCAACATCTGAGACACGCCACAGAGACAACGAACCGCTTCCGTTGCCTTCTCCACTTCCGCCGTAAAGTGATCCCCAATGAGCGTGCTGAGATCGAGATATGCCGCTGACCGACACGTATGGCAAGCGGCTGCAGCATCTAGTGCCTCCGCGATCAATAGCGGTTCGGTGACCACCTTGGCACACGGTCGCTCTCGAAGCGCCTCCCTCGCACGTTCCATATACTCGATGAACCAAGCATTCACCTCGTAAATCTTTCCATCCGCGAGCGGCCACGACAGCGAGTGGTGGACGCAGTCGTCACACTGGAACCACACCCAGCGCGAAGCGAATCCCGGGAACCACGAAAAGTCGGACGTGAGCGAGCACGCTGCCACGCTGCACTTGCGGTGGTACTGGAGGAGCTTGTGGTACACCGAAGCAGGTATGTGTTCTAGCTCTTTGACGTATGGGCCGAACATGGGCGAACGAAGCGTGTATTGAGCTGCCAGTCGCGTTTCGACTTGGAACCCAAAGCGGTAGGCGATGGCGAACACGCGCAGCGGTTCCTCCTCTAGGAACGACGGCTGGACCAGTAGACTCCGCACCCGGTTCATCATACCCTTCATCCCAAACTTCCTCATCATCTCCAGCACGGCTTGGATGTCATCGAGATTCTCGAGGACGGGGTTGGAAAAGGGATAGCAATACTGGAGAACTCTCTCGGTCGTCACTCCATCTTCGACAAGGTCGATGGTGTCCCGTCCTCCCTCTTGCCTCACGGCCAGTCCCTCGAAAGCGGGGGAGGGTGAAGAGGACCCTAGAACCAGACAACGCTTCAGGAAAGGCGAAGACATGGTCAAGAACAACTTGTGGACAGCGAACCGGGCGCCGTCTGAGGTGTGGAGGGTGACGTCGGCATCTTGGTCGTCAAAGGGTGAACGGAATGGTGTGACTTCGAGCGTCAGCGCTGACATACTATTAGCGACGGCTTGCGACATGGGGAGGCAACGGAGATTGGTGAGTGTGCTTGATTGATTGCGCTTCCGATGTAGATATAACTACTACACGAAACACGCGTCCACCGCCTTACATGAGGTTCAGGTCAGTTGTGCACATGTCATGGCAGTGACGCAGCGTCTGCTGTTGATAACACGAGGCAATAACAAGGATGATTCTATCGACAATGAGACTCATTGCGGGTAAATCCACTTTATAAGCGTTCAGTTTGGCAAGCTTCTTGCGGCTTCATGTGTGGATGTCATACAGTAGCTGTGTAGCTCGTGTGCGAGTACGTTTGTTTGCCAAACAATCAGTCTTCGATCATGACACGCGTTAACCATGCATGCGATTCTAGAACTAGAGGTGACTGATCTCCTCTCTTATGCCGACTCCATGGTCTTTAAGGTGTCATTTTCATCATCTTATCGTATCAGATCATGAAGTCCTGATTGCAGGGAGGTCACGACAATGACGTCAAGAAGCTACAAGCTAAAACCACGCATTGCATCTTGCATCACCCAGTCGTCGTTGGCACCACGCCGCACGACTCCACCGATACCATACATTCCTGCATCGTGTGCCGCGGCACAGCTCCTCGTCATAACGCGTGCTTGCTGTCGCCAAGATCGACCCCTTTCTTGAACGTCTCTGCATCGAGGACAATTGAAGGCGAGGAAGGCGGTGTTGTAAATGCGGTTATGTATGAAAACTCGTGTAGATCAAACGATTCAGATATCGACGTGGCTGTGTCCGTCTCGGGGGATTCGAGGGCATCCGCATGTGGGGTTCGGAGGGTTACGGAAGCGACGGTAGAGGTATCCTTCCTGGAAAGATGTGCGTCAGGCCCGCCAGCAGTCTCGACTGCGTCCTTTGGAGTGGATTAGCGGTAAGTTGTCGTCCGTACTCGCCAGGACTTGTTTACCTGTACGGTTCTCAGTGTTTCTGCAACCTTACGCCCTTGACGCCGACCTAGGGCCTTCGGGAAGGCCTTGCAGCTTATCAGCAGCGTAAGGCCAGTTCTCTGTTTTCGAAGGGCGATGGTCGCTGGCCAACTCGCGGGCCGCTTCAAATAACCTCTTCTGTACAGCTCTTCCTTGAACGTTTCACTAGCCAATGGCGCCAGATGAGGACCGTGCCGACTAGTATCGTTAATCAGGGTGTGAAAAACAATAGTTGTTGGTCAGTGCATACCTATATCTATTCTCACAGGCAGGCCTACTTGCGTTGTCAGGTGAGACATTGATCACGCTCGTCATTGTCACTACTTCAGCGATGTCGCATGGGTCGTCAGATGAATCCGGCAAGCTTGGGTCCTGGGCTGCAGCTCTGTGAAACCCGGCCTTCTGAAAAGGACCTGGACCCGTTCCCTGGGTACTCGTGAAGGGGGTCACAGGTTCTGCTACGAGAGTGATGTTGTTGTAATCGCCCGACCTTTGCGAGAGAAATTCGCCTTTGAGAAGAAGCGTGACTGATCTATTGTGGGCGGTCTTTGTAGCGCCGGGTTCCTTGATGATCGAGAGTTTGCTCCGCCGCTGCTCGTTCTGGACATTGGCAAGTCTTTCTTCTGCTGCGACGAGGACAGGGTCAGAAAGCGAGATATGCAACCGGTCCGGTGGAATGGTGTGACGATCGTGTGTATGTCCGCCAGGGGGAAAGTAGAGATTTCTTTGCCTCGTCGAGTCTGGAGTCGGGGAACATGACTGAAGGGGATTGATGCGTCCAGAGATAAGGGTGGCAAGCGAGAATAGCATCTTGGCTGTACTGATGCGAAAGATCAAGTTGTTATCTCAGTTGTAAGAACGCCGTAACAGACGGATTTCGGAGTGGCTGACGGTTCGGGTGATTCGATGAGGCTGACTGAGTGTGGTCGGGCCGCCGCCGGCAGAGCGTCTATTGATGCGGGTCGATTGCAATGTTGGCTTGATACAGGGTCGCAAGGAATAAGATGTTTGATACAATGCTCGCAACAAGAACAGAGATTTGGCAAACAGAGTGTACTCACAGCAGCAGTAGTAGTAGACGCTCAGTGCTGCGACGGCACCCGGTATCAGCGAGTGAACTCAGGCCCAGGGCCCATCCGGCGACTTTCTTGGAGCTGCACCGGCAGACATACTAGAGAACGTTGCAAGGAACGTTGACCACGGTGCCCACAAGGACCAGTGTTGTCCGTGTCTCACACCCCAAAAAGGCAGTCCACACAGTGAAACAATATCGTACCATTCGGATACGATTTTCAATAAAATAATATATGTTATGTAAATCCAACCATCCCCTCGTACTACTATATAATCCCCCTTCCCTTCGCTTGTCCTCCCCACTCTTCCTTCCTCACTCCCAACAAATGGCCATCCCCCCCGTGTCCGTCGTCTCCTCCGAAGAATACGACCTGCCCCGTCCAAAGAATGTCGGTATCCTTGCCATGGAGGTCTACTTCCCCCGCAGGGTATGTATTGCTCACGCGACACCCCCCGCTTACTCACTTTCCCCATGTCAGTGCATCTCTGAGGCTGACCTCGAGGCTTTCGACGGTGTTCCCTCTGGAAAGTACACCATTGGTCTTGGCCAGGAGTACATGGCTTGCTGTGATGACCGTGAGGACATCAACTCCTTCGCCCTGAATGGTGCGACCCATCCAATTACGTATCGAACATATCATACTGACCAGCTCCGTGCAACAGCCGTCAGTGGCCTCCTCGAAAAGTACAACATCGACCCAAAGTCTATTGGTCGTCTCGATGTCGGTACCGAAACCATCATCGACAAGTCAAAATCAGTCAAAACCACCCTCATGGACCTCTTTGCAGACTCGGGAAACTTTGACATCGAGGGTGTCGACTCAAAGAACGCTTGCTATGGTTCTACAGCTGCCCTTTTCAACGCCGTCAACTGGGTCGAGTCCACTTCGTGGGATGGCCGCAATGCCATTGTCGTCGCTGGTGATATCGCAATCTACGCAGAAGGGGCTGCGCGACCTGCAGGCGGTGCCGGCGCATGCGCTATTCTTATCGGTCCGAATGCACCGGTGGTCATTGAACGTATGTCTCGTCCAATTTGGCGAGGACCCAACTTGACATTCTTCCCAGCCATTCATGGAAACCACATGACGAATATGTATGACTTTTACAAGCCCAAGTTGGATTCCGAGTATCCCGAGGTTGATGGACCTGTTTCCGTTACCACGTATATCTCTGCTCTCGATGCGTCCTACGCACGTTTCAGAGAGAAGTCTGCCAGAGCGAAAAAGCTCCACCTTATTAATGGTCACGCGAACGGCAAATCCGATAAAGGCTTTTCCCTTGACAACGTGGATTACGCCGTATTCCATGCCCCCTACGGAAAGCAAGTCCAAAAGGGCTTCGGACGCTTATTCTACAACGACTTCGTCACCTCCCCTTCAGCACCTCAGTTCGCCAATATCCCTTCTCCTGATGCCGTCCTTGCTACTTCCTACACCGCATCGCTTACCGATAAGGGCCTTGAGAAGACCTTCATTACCGCATCCAAGGCCGCTTATGCTAAAAAGGTTGAGCCGGCCATGCATTGCTCGAAACGTTTGGGGAACATGTACACCGCCTCCCTGTATGGATGTCTTGCCTCCCTCCTTTCTTCTGTTGAACCTGCCGAGCTCAAAGGCAAGCGTCTGAGCATGTTTGCCTTCGGAAGCGGTTGTGCGTCGAGCTTCTTCACCCTCCGCATCAAGGGCGACACGGCAGAGATGCGGGAAAAGATGGACCTTCTTGAACGGTTGGCGAGCATGAAGGTCGTACCTTGTCAGGAATACGTTGACGCACTCTCTGTGAGTTCCCTCATCTACTCACCTGACATGACACTCACCACGCTCGGTCCAGCTTCGCGAGAAGAATCACAACGCCGTCGACTATACGCCGGGAGGCTCTGTCAACAACATTTGGCCTGGTAGCTTCTACCTCGCGTCTGTGGACAGCAAGTACCGCAGGAAATACGCCCGTGCCCCAGTCGCCTGATCGCTTGTATTTTACACGTCGCCTTTAAGTTTGTCACATAATAATCGGGTTGCGTCGCCCGACCAACGTAGTACATCTAGATTGTTTTTGGTTTATAAATACCTGGATAGGCAGTAGGGCTCATGAATGTCATGATGGTTTACAGTACAGCTGGCAACCCAATGGTGTAGAAGTACCTGCAGCCTGAGACTGGCTATTAACGTTCGTGCCTGGATCAAATTATTTTAACTCTGATCCGTACACCAGAAAAACTTGGGAGACAAACTCGGACCCATTCTCCCTTGTAGGTCCTTATCATTTTGCTTACAGGTACCTTTTTTTTCCCGACTCGGAAGCCCGCTGTCGGTCGAGATACGACGAGCCCGAATCGATCTGCATCTTCTCATGGGATGCTCTCCATTGGGATTTATTGCGAGTGTACGACATTCTATATGATACGATGTGTTCAAGTTGCAGTGCGTCACGGTGCCAAATGTACGGGATGTTCCCAAAGGGTTCAAAAGATCCCTCCGGTACAGTTCAACCTTTTAACGTTTCTTTTTTTAGACAAGTGCTTTTATTCTGGATCAACTCTAGTCCTACATAATACGGTCCAAGGAAAAATGCCCCTGAACTTCAGGGTGCGAGAATCTGTGGACTATAGTTGATATGCTCATGATGCATAGTTGAATGCATTACTATGGATAAAAATGGCGTAAGATGTAGGAAATTTGTAGTGATGCACCATTGCATTCATAGAGGCAAGGACGTAGTCGCATGGCGCGACAAAATTGCATCGTGAGTTTCTTTGCTGAATCAAGGTCGTCGGATTTACCACCTTAGGTGAGTCGACAACATTCACAGCTTCAGGTGTCTCTTCTAGAGGATTAGTTAATGCCTCCATCTGTCGTCCCCTTTCCAGAGACCAAATGATCATTTCTTTTCCCATTAATGGCATGATGGTTGATTGCAGTTAATATACATTGCGGAAGAATAAAACTCTATTCCCCACTCACTGCTCATTCTCCCCCTTCTCTGTCCCTCGTCTCTCCATCAGCTCCTTCTCGACCCACGCCTCGACTCCCGCCGCAGCCTCAAATGGTCTCGTCTTGTACATCATTAAGAAGCCCTGGAGGCTCGCCATGGACAATTGCCGCTCAGGCACAGCGAGCGCAAATTGGGCAGCGAGCGCGTTGATTTGGTCGCGTGAGAGCGTCGGAGCGCGTCCGCTGTGCACGACGCCGACGTAGGTCGGACCTGATGATGCTGGGCGGTCGCTTGAATTCTCTTCGTGCTTTTCCGTGGTAGTAAGTGAGGGAGACGAGAGTGAAGACGGGGATGGTGGTGAGGGGGATGGCGAGGACGACGAGAAGGGAGCGGGAGGAGCCTGCGACTCGGACAGATCGATGAGGGGGTCCTCGGCCGTGTCGACATGCCCGTTCTCACGCTTTCCCGACGCTGTCGTGTGCTTGCTCTCCGATCCACGCGCAGAGGCAGAGGCAGAGGGGGAATAAAATCGCTTGAAAAGCTCCTCAGCCTGGAATCGGCTGGCGAGTTTAAACTCGATATGCAGGTCCATCCGACCGGGGCGACACAGCGCTGGATCGAGTGAATTGTACTTGTTGGTGGTTGCGAACAATACCCGGCCTTCCTGCGCACCGATACCGTCCAGTGCGTTCAGCAGACCGCTCAAAGACACGTGACCACTGGGTGGGTGCGGACGGGTACGTTGCATGTCGGGACTAGGGTCGTTGGCTGTTTGCACAGATGATGCATGGGGAGTTTCGCGGCTGAGATCGTGGTGGAGAGCAGCATCGATGTCTTCCATGAGTGCGATGCATCTTTCGGGGAGAACTGAGATGAGGTCGGCGAGACCTGTGTCGTCCAGTCCGGAGCGGGAAAGTGAGACGATGTACACGTTCAGGCCCAGCTCTCCTGCGATACTGTGAATGAGGGATGTTTTGCCAGATCCGGGGGCACCGTGCTACGAGGGATGTGAGCATCCAACTGCATGCGAATAAAAGGGAGGATACGAACAAGAAGATATCCACGCCGGAAGGGAATGCCTCGCTCAGCGTACCACTCCTTGCTACTAAGGAAATCTCGAACATCGTCGACAACAAGCTCGGCGGTGCCCGGGTCAAGGATAATGGAATTAAGTGGCCGTTTGGGACGCGTAGCAAGTTCCCTCCAGCCGTCCAAGCTGCCAAGGAAATGTTTGTTAAGGGCATCCGAGCCTTGATTTAAACGAGAGCACGTACCTACTTGAAACATAAACGGTTATCTTGTCCTCTTGAGCCTTGATGTACCCGTTTTTGGCATCCCGGAGGATCTCTGCAAGAATTCCATGGTTACGGGTCATAACACTGGGGGCGAGTGAGGGATGTGTCGTCCACACCGGTATGCAGAACCTACCTTAATGTGAGCGTTTCTCTAGTAGACCACCCGCCATGACTGGAATGGACATCGCGAGTGATCCCCATCCAACGATATTTATACCAAAGGGTATATGATTCTGACACTGCTGGGAGGTAAGTCACCTTCCGCGAGTGAGCACTCGAGTCCTCGTCCGAGTCGATCTCTATCGCACGAAGGTCAAAAGAAGTACTAATTTGGACGTTCCGTGCTCCTTCTGCAAGGTTTCGGGGTCAATTCTGAACGAACTACAACTTGGATAACGTGACGCACTCCAGGAAGGCTGCTCGGATAACCAGTGCATGATCCACTCTTTCAGGCAACGAATCAGCATACAGGAATCGAGAGATAAAAACCAAGTGACGTACGGAAGCTGAAATCATCATCTTCAAAGACGGCAGTGATGAAGAACGCGTTGATCAATGCATTCCATAGCGAAGAAAGCAACCTGCGCGCCGTCTCAAAGAGGCTGCCGATGACCAAGAGGACGACCCAGTCGCGCAAAGCGGAAGCGGAGAGGATCATTTTCAATATGGATGTTATATGGCCGATTGGCCCGGACGGGACGGACGTAGGGGTCGCATCGAGACCCGTGGTGTCATTGGTGCCCTTGGTGGTGGCGAGCAATGCGAGCTGCTCGACGACTTGCTGCAACGAGGCCATTTAACGACAAGTTGCAAGACGGGGCTGAGTGAGGATCATTTTCTGTACACCTACTGGCTTTTATAGATGAGCCAAAGTTGCTGTGTAATTCAGTTTTAGCTCGAGTCATCATGATGGTCATGGTCATAGCCATGACATTGACAAGCGCCGACTGCCACTGCCACCGTGTGTTCTTTCCGACCACCATGACCACCAGAACTTCGTTGGACCTAACGCATGTCCTATGTGAGGCGTGCACGTTGTCGTCTATCGCCATAGCGCTGACAGACTATTCATAGACGATGCATCCTCAGATACTTCCTTGCTGTTGGCGCTCTTCACGTTGAGTCCCATCCTCCTCATGGTGCGTGCAACAGCACTACGTCGTTCTACCAATCGCACACGGACAGACCAGACTCGCAACTAGCCCGCATATGCTGCCCTTGCCGTACAGACCCGCGAGCTCACTATCATCAACATGTGGGCCGGCCAATTTGTCTCGGAAGCACTTAATTGGGTTTTGAAGCACATCGTCAAGGAAGAGCGCCCGAACGGTAAACACATGATCACTTTCCTTGAGCCTGACATCTCACCAACTCCAGGGAACAACCTGAACGGATATGGCTTTCCGTCGTCACACAGCCAATACATGGGCTATTTCGGTGCATTCCTGATCTGCCACATGCATTTCCGCCATCGATTCGCCTCTTGTGGGTATCCCTTACTCGATCAGGCGTTCCGAATCATTGTCTACTTGGTCATTGTCTCATGGGTTGCGCTCGTTGCATACTCGAGGTATGTCAGGATCTGATCTGCGCGAGCCAGTGTAGACGTGAACACGATTTTCATCAGATTGGACTTGTTGTATCACACACCACACCAGGTGATATGGGGACTTGGCATTGGCATTGGTCTCGGCGTCGTACATTACGTCCTGACCGAACTGCTTCCTTATACACGCCCACTCTCGATATTTGGACGCGTACGCGTTGCTATCCTTGCTCACCCTGTGGCGACTTGGATACAGATCAGGGACGGGTGGGTGGTATGGAATGATGGCGGGAGGGAGACGGAATGGAACCGTTGGAAGGCGGCGTATGATGAGCGGACGCGGGTCTTGCAGAAACGTGTTGATTGATGGAATTCGAGATACCACGATCATGGCGGAGGTGGGTCTACTCTAACCCGATGCTGTAGAGACAGGCGCTCCTCCCGATCAGCTGTTCTAACTACATGATACCAATGCGATGCGAGATCTACGGGCTGTGATACTGTAACGGCACGATGATCTTGAAAGAACGTTCCCGGAGAGCTGGGAGGTCTCGTGCTCGGCCAATGTCCGTTCTCGCACACACGTCTAGTTACCCCCATACGTTTTCTATATGGTCCGGGGCATTTGGCGAAGCTTGCTTCACCACAGATCCACCATGTCTATCCCGACGCTGAGTTCCATCTCAGCCTGCAGAGCATGGAGGCAAGACGCCTTTGATCAAAAGAAAACAGTCGGCCTTGTGCCCACGATGGGCGCTTTGCATGACGGACACCTCTCTCTTGGTCAGCCACCTTCCCCGATCCAAGGTGACCCAGTGCTCACACGTCTCAACGCACAGTTCACAGATCACTCCATGAAAACGACTTGACTGTCGTCTCCATCTTTGTCAACCCTGCCCAGTTTGCTCCACACGAAGACCTGGGCACCTATCCGCGCACATTCCCTGGGGATCTCGAACAGCTGACGAGGCAGCAAGTGACCGTCTCAGATGACGTCCGCACACCTTCTGCGGTGTTCCTCCCCGGCATTCAGGACATGTATCCCTCTGGAATACACCAGGACGTCGCCTTGCAAAAAGGCACGTTCGTCGATGTCAAGGGGTACAGTCATCAAATGGAAGGTGCCAGCCGACCCCACTTTTTCAGAGGCGTCGCAACGATCGTCACCAAACTGTTCAACGTCGTTCAAGTGCGTCCCTCCCCTCTTCTCCTGTTGTTATTGAACGTTGACATGATATTACAGCCGACGAACGCATATTTCGGTCAAAAAGACATTCAACAGGCCCTATTGCTCCGTCGAATGTGCCGCGATCTGCTCCTCGCGCACCCGGATCCGGACCATCTACACATCGTCCCGACGAAGCGCGACCCGCTCGACGGGTTGGCACTGTCATCGAGGAATGCGTATCTCTCAGCGGAAGAGCGTTCGGTCGCGAATACCCTTTACAGAGCACTGAAAGCGGCCGAATCGGAGTGGATGGCCTGGAAGACCAAGGGTGCGAGCATACGCGCAGCGGAGGATCTTGCGGCAGGCGCCGTGAGAGAGGCTGTTGTGAGGGGAATTGAGATGAGGCTGGACTATATTGAGATGAACAACGCGAATACCTTTGAGGTCTTGGATGCCCAGTCGCAGAGACAGCCTGTCGATGGTGAACCCGTGGTATTGAGTGGGGCTATTTGGATAGGGAAGACGAGGCTCATAGATAATATCGTCCTTGGTGGGCCTGGCCTGTTGCTCAGTGCGATGACATCTGTAAAGGCTGATATCGTTCAGGGTCATTGTTTAACCAGTAGCACGCGTGCATGTGCAAGCCGTCCTCGACGACTTCGTTCGACGATATTAGGGGTGGTCTATACACCTGAGCTAGAAGACGTTATACTATTCTCAATGAAGGCGGTAAGCGAAACTGCGTGTTATCAATGCCTTGATCGCGCCTAGTCATTGATGAGAGCTCAAATATCCTCCTCTCGACTGATGAAGTTTATGGATGCCAGGTACGTCAATTCTTCCCAACTTAACTGATGACATTTGTATCGATCCGCGAAGCGTCTTCGCTCAATAACCCCTCGGGTCGGTAGCGCTGCGGCTAAATATTGCGAGACATGATTATTTTGTGCAGTGATGAGGATCTAAGCCAATCAGAGGGCAGCCTGTCTTTCCCAGCGTGTAAGCCTCCGCGATATCGAACTTCTGGCGTGCACTGATCGTTCGTTTGCAGCTAGACCGAAAAGCGTTGCCATAAGTATAAGCCGAGGACCGGTAAAATGTTGGGGATCCACGTACCCTTGGTACTTTTGCACAGGACAAAACCTCAACTACAGACAGTAGTTATGTTCTGTAAGACAGGCCTGTCAACTAACCAGTGGCTGTGTCACAATTCTATCCTTTACGATTTACGATGCGAGAGTCCAGGATAAGGCTGAGCGCCGGGACACTGCCCTCACCTCAGCTGGAGCGGTTGGCGACGTCGCATCCATTCGTCGAGCAAGTGTGTCCTTCTTCAAATTCATCGTGTCTCAAGCATCATCCTTGGTGACAGCTCGACATCGTCTTGCCATCGCGCATCGCTCAAGATCACGCGTTCACGTCCCTCAAAACGACCTATTCAACGGCCCAGTTCACCCTCTCTGAGCTCTACGACTACGCATCCCAACTTGCGACCCCAGACGTGTCAGTCCGATACGAGTTCTGCTCCACCTTGACGGACTGATCGCTGCTATTGATCAGGCATTTCAAAGCCCTCCCCATCACGGATCAGCGCGATGCCGACGACACGTGGTGCATAGACCCACGGGGCGTCCTCACCCTCTACGTTTCGAAAAGCCTGTACGAACAACTCGGTTTGGTCGGTACGAAGCTCCCGTTCAAGGGGTGCCCGGACCGATACGGTGCGTCGTCCTCTTAGACATCGTCGACGTGGCGCACGTCGTGCACCGACGGGCGTGATGCATGATGCCAGTCGACGTGACAATGAGTCGATGACGCGCGTTATGATATATAGTGATCCGCGTGCCGCTCAAGCACGAGACGACGAGCGTGGGGATGCAGGCGCGTCAGAGGGCCGCGTTGGACATTTGGGATCGTGTGAGGGCATCAGAAGGACGGGGGCGGTGGCGCGTTGCGTACGTGGGTGCGAGCGGTGCGATCTCGTCTCTCTGTATGCGTTGACGCAGTGCGTCGCAGATCCGTCTACATCCCGGACCGTGGACGAACCCGAGGGGTACGCGACCGCAGACGTGACAACGCGCGTGCGGCGCGATGCGGATGTATACGTCCCCCATATCGGCGATCTTGTCCGGTCCACCGAGGAAACCACCGAGGACCACCAAGAGCGTCTCGAAGCGCTCTTTGAATGGGTCGGCATGGCATCCTTGGGTGCACAGAGGTACGTACCATCACACCACGTCATAGTCGACCTTGATGTTGCTGCTGAATTGCGGGGCCGACATACAGACTACGCGCCAACGATCGCGTCGACCCGTACGTGGCCGTGTACGAAGTGCCAGAGCCGGCGTCGATCGAAGATGTCACGCATCTGCGTTGGAGAGGCCTGATGGACAACGTCTTTGTCCAAAACGTGATCGATACCGCTGTGTACGCCCATTTCACTTCTTTCCTCATTGCGTTGGTTCGGCGCGTGGACGCCATGCGGATGGCTAACGTGGGTGTAACTCAGATCGACCTTGGCAGCTTTACAGGCTAGTGGAGATAAGAGCCTTTTTATCTCGATCACGTTACATTCAAATCTCGTCACGCCCTTGTCGTACCTGCCAGAGTCCCTGGCTAAAGAAGCACCACTGAGGGTACCTGGACTAGAAGCAGAGGATACCACGAGCTTGGTAGTCTCCGGGTCGTCGGGGATGTCGTCATGGGCAATCGCCCAGAGCATTGGCAAGTGGGATGCACGATGGGGTTGAATATGCGGAATGCGCAGTGGAAAGCGAGTGAGATTCCAGAACCGAGCTCTAAGCTAGTCTAATCTAGTCACTTGCCGCAACACAATAACTATAGAAAGCACATGATGGTACAGCAAAGCATGTGTCGTAGTACTTTGCGGTCATTGTATATATGATGGATAAGTGAGTGGATTAGATGTGCGTAGAAGAATATAGATGACGGTAGATGCGTGCAAAAATGATCCTCAAAACCCAAAGTAGATGTGCAAAGGAGCAGAAAAGATAGAACGATAGGCTGGAATGGAGGCTAGACAGATAAATCACGGATACGAATGAGTGCGGGTGAGAGGTGTGTGTACGATGTGCGTGCGTGCGGGTTGGTAAAAGGGCTTCCAGAAGACGGTGAAGCGGAGTGACTTGAGCTTCGCGCCCAGGTGTAGAGTCTAGGGGTACTGGCGGGTGGGGGAGACATGGAGAAATAAGTCACAGGGGTCTGACGCGGGGGAGTAGAAGGCGGTGTGAACGGACGTTCATCGACTGGGGGAGAACGACGAGAGATGGTAGGCACAGGAATGGGTGCGCTCGGAGTGGGCACAGGAAGTGATTCGTCGCGCTGGGCGTACGGACGGTAAGAGCTGACTCGACGCGCGCCCCTTGTCGCGAAATGGCGTCGTACAGGGGGCGACCGACCCAACTCGGTCGTCTGGGAATACCGCTCCTCCGTGGGCAGGGTGCGCGTAGCAAGGCGGACACGTACGGCAGGCTCCGACTCGTCCTCGTCCATCTGCCTGGCACTACGGAACGCATCGACGACGAGATGTGCGGAATCCTCTGCGTCAGAAAGCGGACTCTCGTCATCGCTCAAGCTGCTCTCGGATGTAATCGGGCTGACGTTGCCCATCCGGACGACCAACATGTCCCTTTCTTCTTCTTCTTCTACCCCTTCCATTTCTTCTTCGTCCTCCAGGTTCACGGGCGCGACGGGGTCAATAAAGTCCTCGTACACGGCGTTTTCATTGTCAAAGAACTCGTCCGAGTCGGGATCGAAGGCGTTGAGATACGACCATCTTTCGCAACTGGGCGGTTCTGGGTCCCGCACCGCGGGGGTAGCGATAAAGGTGCGCGAATAAAGAGGACGACCCATCACGATGGTTCTGATTTTTTTTGGAAAACTTTTTTTGCTTTTCTTTTGAGGCTAATAAAACAAGGAGGGACGAACGTGATGGGTATAGAAATCGGAGTGGGCGCACTCGATACACGCGGTCGCAGTTTAAATACAAGGATCGCGCCGTCCCTGTCTCTTCTTTAGGGCAGGTGCGGGGTTAAAGCGCGGGTCTTCTGCACTCTTGTCTCACTCCAGCGCTTGGACCAGCCTCGGAATGTCTTGAATCATTCTCCTTGGCATGCTAGTACCAAGTATTGCTTACCTGTGGTCGTCAAGATATCGCATCGAACGAGGCTTGGCCCGCTCTGTGTGCAAGTATCCGAGTTCTTCTCATGATCGGATCAATGGTTACCATTACTTACCTTGACTTGAGTGTCACAGCTTGATTTCTCGTCGGGCTTGGCAGGCAATGCATGTCTCGACCTTGGGTGAAAGGCGGACAATCAACCGCCTTTGTCATAGGCCAATGAAATAGACCTCATCGAATACTGGACCGACGTCCAGTGCACGACTACCATCGCTTGGGTATATTCGCACTCCAACCTTTAATCTCCGTAGCCTATCATAACCAATCATATCGTCCGATACGCGGATTCATACCGGACGCATTACGCATCGCTCTTCTCACCTTCTCCATGGAGACTCCCGGCGCTAGGACGGTTCCACTCTTCCTCTGATCGGGTGCCTTCATCGGATTCGAGCACACAAGGCGCGGACGTAATACAACATCGTTTGCGTAAACCAGGGGTTCTGTCTGTCATCACAGCGTATACCGATACCCGCTCCATCGGTCTCCCTTCTCCCTCTGGGCCTCTTCCACGCTCCCAAATCGGCCATTCACCTCCAGCCCCCCATCATACTTGTCAATCACCTCATCCCTTTCTCCTCGCTCTCGTCGTCTGTTCTCCGCCTTGAGCAAAAACCTCGTGACCACCGTTGAGATGAGCCCAAAGCAAATGTACATCAACACCAGCCCATGTCCCAATGGGTACCATGGGGTTTGGTTCGCACGGTATACGTTAGAGCTGATCGCTCCCTGGAGGTTTCCCCTAGAAACATGACAACCGTCAGCCCCGTATACGGGCGTTTTCGGAATGGGACGTACACGGAGATGATCACTCCCAGCGAGACACTGCGTTTGTAGGACCCTTCAAGGTTATTCGCAGCCCATGCGCTGCACGTACGTGGATCACAGTTATTGTCAGCGCGCTTTGACCGCGTGCCTCAGATCTAGAACTTACGCCGTGTTGGCTGTTCGTTGTTGAATCATCCGTTGGTGAATACAAATCCATAAATACGAAGGATAGGGTGCTCACGAATGCATGGATAAATCCCACTGTAAGGTAGATGATGAAAATGTACAACTCGCCCGAGGGGAGACAATGCTCACCAAGCTGCCAAATATACTGCAATGTACGAGAGTGTCGCGTTACGGGAGCTAATCAAAATGATGTACCCCACAGCAGCTGGATGTATGATATTGGTCACTTTGGCTATATGCACGCATCCGACTATCAATCAATCACGTACCAGTGGCGAGACAACCACTGTGATAAATGCATACCATAAGCCACATGATCGAAAATGGTGTGTTGAAGACATACAAATTAAACAACCCACGGTTACCATAACGGTCGGCCAAGAAGCCGACACTGCAGGTGACTATACACGCCAGTACATATACTGGGACCGTCAACAGGTTTGCAGGGGTCGCCTTGTAGCCTAAATTCCATCAGATACGTCCCTTGAAAGCATTCTGAACGAGGTCAACTCACCGAGCTGTGAGAGAGAGATGCAATTTCGCGCAGGTCAGTAAAAAACACAGGGAAACAGTTCCGAGAATATACCTGGGAAATAATACTCGGCAAGAACAACGCAAAAGCATACAAGGCCATATCCGCGCCAGAGTACACGATCGCTAGCGCCCGTTCAGCCACCCTGTCACAAAATCCGAGACGCGACGTACTATAGAGATACGTCTTCCAATCCGTCAAACTCGCGACAATGTTCTTCCACTTGAGGCGTTCGCCCGCGGCACTAAACTGATCATCCCCCTGAAGTCGCCGGATGACAACCGTGCGCTCCGCCTCGGTTAAAAAGGTGGCATCCTCGGGAAAGTCAACAATGATCCAAAACGAGAGGGCACCCGCGACGACCGTGGCAAGACCCTCGATGATGAATATCCAAGACCAGGCTGGCCTGCCACCGACGCCGTCCAATTTGGAGATTGCAGCCTTGACGAACGCCACGTCGGCGTGAGCGTCAGTGCGGGCAGAATGATGGGTATGCTTACCGCAAGTAGACCACCGAACGCACCGGATACGGTCGCCGCGGAGAAAAATATTGCTATCCTGAAACCAAACTCGCTGCGCTTGTACCAGCTATCACACCGAGTTACGGCGTCAGCAACGAAAAAAAAAATACTGTCCAGCTCGCACCATGACAGATAGTACGTTACACCCGGGAAAAGCCCAGCCTCGAACATGCCAAGTAACCACCGCAACGCTATCAGATCCAGGTCATCAAAAACGAGGGTACTCGTTGCGTGACCACCACGCACCCATAAGGCCATTGAAATTCGTAACGAGTCCTTGCGTCGTCTGTGAGACTGTTTAATGATACATGACTCATTTTAGTTCAGCACTTCGAGCGTACCATTGAGATGCCCCACAACAACATGAGGAGAGATAACCAGATAGACGGTCGTAGACGCTTGAGAACGATGTTGGAAGGAACCTACCAGCGCGTAGGACCGAGGGAGTCAGAGCGGCGTTGACGTGATTCGAAATGTCACTCACCTCAAAGATGGCATACGAGATGAAGAAGAGCGTCAAGCAGAGCAAGTATTGCGTATCCGTGAGGTGCAGATCTGCTTCCAAGCTGTACAACTATGTTGTCACGCCAGGGAAGGGGGGAAAGGGTCAATATGCGCGCACGCCAAGGCTGGGGGATGGACCCAGCTCCCATACACACCTTGGCATTCCCAATACTCGTCCGGTCGAGGAACGCAAGCAAATACAAAAACGCCAACCAAGGAATCGTTCGCGAGTCCACCTTGCGCATCAACTTACGCTCATCGATACCCGATACGTCCACGTCTGGATTAAACACAGCCGCACTCGATTGCGCCTGTTCAAGTTTCCCCACATCATCGCTGTGAGTGATGGTAATGTGTTGCTTGTCGGAGAGGCTCTCGGGAGAAGACATGGTGGTGAGTTTGTGCGCGCGCTTACCAGTAGCCACTGCCGACAACGTGCGAGTGGGGTAAAAAGGAAAGAAGATGGGTCCGCCAGAGATAATCGCTTCCGTGTTATATATACGATTTGGCGGCGCGGCCTTTGGACAATTTTGCTCAGCTATCGAACCCGAGTGTGGGGCAGCGATATGCTGCCAATCGGGCGGCATACCGAACGCCAGTGTCATCGTAGACAGTTGACAGTGGGATGATGTTGCTTCCGTTTACCCCATATGGCTTGACTGTCAGTGGCAGGAGGAAACAATGACTCGGACTTCCGAAAATAACAAGAGGCTCGGACATCAATGCCCCTTGCGACGCGGGAATACCACAAGGTTTGGCACGGATATCATGAGCCAGAAAGCTGTGTGAAAGACGGTCTCCTACCTGCGAGGCAATTAAAAGGGTCAGCGCTCCACCAGAGTTTCAAATCCATGGACAAAGTTCTCCTCGGCCAGGCCACCACGCCCCCATGAGGTCATTGAAATCGTAATGATAGTATGAGAGAATCAGAGCTTCCGACTTTATATAATTTTAGTGTATCTAGATGCTCCACAATCGCGCGCGGACACACAACTGCAGATAGAAGGCTGTAGACATTTCGGAATTCAGGGAGAGATCTGTTAGTGGGAAGGACCGCGTGAGAGCTAGCGGAGGTCGACACGCTGCAAAACTTGATGGTAGATTGGTTTTTGTTCCCGACTGCTCCAGACCACCCAGGACCTTGGCTAACAGTCAACCATGTCCCTGAATGTGAACATCGAACCCGAGCAAGTGTATCCGTGAGATCTTCTTCCGAGTTGTACAGTTATGTCGTCACATCAAGGAAGAGAAGGGAGAGGTCAAGGCGAGTACACGCGGACTCGGAATTCTCAATACTCGTCCGGTCGAGAAACGGGAACGGATACGAAAACCCCAGCTTCAAAGGATCGATCGCAAGTCCTCCTTGCCACACCACCCCACTCGATGGCGCCCATTTCGTGCGATCGTCACTGTGGGCGATGTGATCTTGCGCATGCTTACTATTCAAGTCTTACGCCGAGGGGGTGCGAGGGTAGAGGGAAGACACGGGCTAGTCCGTGGAAAGGCCACGAATTGGATGGCGTCCCCATGCCCTTTGAAAGATTATTCGGTTGATGGCATTCCCAGGAACAAGCTGTAAGCAGTAACACCATCAGATCACTGACCACATCCCCGTCACCCGCTGTAAACGGAGTGAACCCGGATACGAGGAAATAGATGCGGGCAAAGGACGTAATTAGCGCATATAGTCACTGTACCCGTTAATCGGCGAGGCGCCGTACAGGTCTGTCTTCTCGGACATGCGCTTCTGTTTATCCCCCATAACCTAGTTCACTTGGAAGGGGGAGATATTGTCTTCCGAAAATAACGTGAGGCTCAGCCATCATTGTCCCCCTGAACATGGGGAATGTCACGAGGGCGGGTACGGAGATGGAGGCGGATGGTGAGAAGGGTGATTGCGTACGTGTGAGACAAACCTTCAACGCAACTACATTCGGCCAGAGTTTCCATGGACGTAGTTCGCCCAGCTGTCAAGTACCCGAGCCAATCAACTTACATGCACCCGAGCTTTTTCATATCATACACGTTCCAATGCATATTGCAATCGATTAAAACGGGGAACTTGAAGCCTAAAATGCCGTCAAAGAGTGTCATAAAGACACAAAATGGACCAAAAATGGTCTCCTATTGCAATGCAAAAAGGAAATTTCCGACATGTGAACCCATGATGCTGCGCACAAACACCTCAAGCGCATGTGACCCACAGTGGGCGCTTTCATTGCACCCAGCGCGGTGACTACGAACCTCCGCCCATCTCCAGCAACGCTTCAATGCTCTTGCCCAGGTCTCCGCCATTTGCTTCGAGTACCCAGTCGCGTACCTCGGCATCTATGCCCGGGAATATTTGAGCAAGCGTACCACGAGCAGCAGCGCTGGCGTGCGCGTGCGCCCTGTCAATTTCGGCTTGTACAGCCGACAAATCAAGAGATGGGGTTGGGGTCCGCGAAATATGTTGTGCCTGAGAAGGCGGCTGCAGATGGTGTGGAAGCGGACTTGGAAAAGGAGGTGCCTGAATGGCGCCAGGAATAACCTTGGGAGTGGTCATCAGTGTGTCGTCTGTTGAGTTGCCAGGCGACGGTGGGACAGGTGATGGCTTTCGAACGCGAGGTTTATACGTGGTCTGGATAGGTGGCTTCGAGGCCTCTTGTGTGGCCATTGGTGTACTCCCCCTAAATTGAGCAATCTGATCAGGATGCGCCCAATGTCGTTCGGATCTATTTTCTGACCCTTCCTGTGTCCGTTCTCGCGCCAGTTCGAATGGTGCGAATGGACCGGGGAGATAGGACATCTTCTCGTCGAGCGCGTCGCTAAAGATGCGACTGATAGCCCCGAGTGGTTTGGAGACCGCATCCCCAGTCTTTTGAAGTAGTCGACGCGCATCTTCGCTTATACTCTGTGCTTGAGAGGGAACAGATAGCGTTAGTAACTGTGCGGATTCTTCTCCCGCGTGCGGAGAGGGGAAGGGAGGTCTGGTAGAAGGTGAAAACGAGGATGTAGAAGACGTTGGCGAAGAAGGTAAGGAGGGGGGCAGAGATTGGATGGCTAGCTCGACGTTTCTACAAAGCAGTATTAAGCACGCAAGAGAGGAGTCACATTCGAAACTGCTCACCGTTCAAATTCTTCCTGGGTGATATTCGAAACGGATGTATGGTCCATTGTCTCGATGAATTGAACTGCTCCCATCTGCATCACACCTGACTTGTAAATGGACTCGGAACTTGGGAAAAGTATCCATGCTCACGAGACTTGACAGGTAATAGCCTGCCTCGCTTTGTAGCTTCGCGGGGTTCCGGAAGCGATTAATGAATCTATGGCGGCACGATTAGTGTCTGGAGATAAATAAGAGGGCAAGCATACTCTACGTTGGAAAGAAGGTGGTCTGGATTTGCTTTGAGCACTACGAAAATGAGGACGGGGACAAACGCGTCTGCGCCCTCGTCTTTGCGCAAGTGACGGAGAAGACCTTGTCATTAAGTGAGATTCGCGGGTACAGTGATACATGTGATGAAGTGCGAACCAAATATGACCTTGCAGCAATTGAGAATGCAGATCAGTTTGTCTCTCGGTGCCTTGTAGTGGTTGACTTTACATAATTCTTTGCCAAGCATGGTCAGGATTGGGGATTGGGGATGAACAAGGTAAAGCACCTTGTTGTGCGAATTCGAGGAAGCCTGGAACGCCTGGTTCATTACTCTCTAGCTCAGGAATGTCAAGGTGAGAGGGATTTATCCAATGGAACAAGGTGATTCTCTGTGCAAGGATTCGATCGCGTTCGAGATCGTCTGCAGCTACGGGGCGTGGAGGTGTTAGCAGGGGGAGTGAAGGAGTGAAGGTGCTGGAAGGCGGAGTGAATGAGGAGTGCCAAGGTGAATGTGGCATGCGACGAACAAGTCGTAGAGCTTATTCATGACGAGTTTCTCCATGCCTTCCATGGCAATGTCGAACTCTGTGTCGGACGCGTTTCGCCAAACGTCTGATTCTCTCATCTTTACGGCGATGAACTGGATAAAGGGCACGATTAGGCTGGATCATCATGGTCGCAAGTCCGTACACTCAGGAAATCGTTGATGACCTTTACTTGGTCGATTACGGTGAACGTTCTCTTTGCGAAGTTGCTGAGGAAACTGATGGACGGCGTCAAGAGCAGTAAGACGAAAGGGTGAAAAGGACGTGCGATCTGAGGTACTTTGCGACTGGTTCTGCGCCGCGAGACTTCATCTGGTCGAGAAAGGACTGAAAGTCAAACTGTGG
Source organism: Boletus barrowsii (assembly GCA_038088775.1). NCBI lineage: Eukaryota > Fungi > Basidiomycota > Agaricomycetes > Boletales > Boletaceae > Boletus > Boletus barrowsii. The sequence continues at coordinate 42,500 of JBBPJP010000008.1, read as the reverse complement.
GTCCTTTGTCACCGGGGGGGATGGGGTAGGGTCAGGCTGGAGTGGATTCGAAGGGGTCGAGTCCGTCGATAGGGGGCGAGTTCGTGTGCGGATGGACGAAAAGGAGCGGGCGATGGCTGCAAAGGAGGGGAATGTCTGACGAGATCCCTGTGCATCTGCCCATGCTTGGCTCGGATCCTCGTCCTCGTCTATGGCGAGTGTTTGAACGGAGAGATCGAGCTGGTCTGCCCACGGATTTCCTGCCATGACCGTCCTCCACTTGCCCGTCTCCACGTGACTTGAAACACATGATTATTTTTTATTTCCCCGCCTCCTCCCCCCACACTGGTTTACTTGGTTTGGTCCTGATTTAATTGTACTCCGACGCCCTCCCTTCCTCCTCTCACGTGCCTCTCGACGCGCGCGCTCTTTTCAACTAGATGGCCGCCTGTCTCCCCGTCCTGCTCGCCTCAGTAAACACCGTACCGGACGACTCTGCCGTCTCAGACCTTCCCCATGGCCAGGTCGACTACCTCTCCCATCAGTGGCGCGAAGAGGACGTTTGGCGCTCGTGGCGCAACATGACCCGCCTCAAGAACGAAATTGCCAACGGCGTGCGTCTCGAAAACGCCTCCTGGCGCACTTGGTGGAAACAGAGGAATGGCCTCGGCACAGTCACCCCAGAGACTCTCAACTGGTCAGCACTCGCCCTTTTCTTATCGTCGAGATCGTTGCATCTGCCCGTCTTTATTTCGCGTCCCTTGCATCTTCTCTCACCATTCGATATCCCGATGCTACTTCTACGAGGACGCTCACACTCATATGTACAGGCTCAAAGACTCAGATGTCACCTGGCTCTATGGTCCTCTCCACACCGCGGTTCCGACACCGCGGCCGTCCCCAAGCGCTACTGCTGCGCTTGACCTCTCCTCGTCCCCTTCACCCATCTTGTCTGGTATCGTCCGGAAACCCATTCTCAAGCACCGGTCCATCTGTGAGCTGCTCACCTCGGAATTCCCACTTTCCCCCGTGTTTAGCCCGCCCGATTCCGATTCCGACGATGCGCCGCACGTCATGTCCGACGGCGCTGATCCGGGTTCGCACAAGCCGATTCGTCCGTCGCTGCTGCACACCAAGAGCGACACTCACATCTTGCGGTGGGGTCCGAACCCCGCTTTTCGCCGGGATTCTCCGCCGCGCGTGGTCCCGAATATCGCGGCCGAACTGCCGGCCTTGAGTTTGCTCCAGGCCGAGTCACCGCCTTCTTCTATCCCACCCGGCCCGAAACGTAAGCACATCAGCTTCAACACCTTTGTAGAGCAATGCATCGCCATCGACAAGCCCAAAAAGAAACGTCTCCACTACTCCACCTCAAATCCCCATTTGCCAATCCTTGACGACGACGGGTTAGTCTCTACCACCCCATCTTGGTCACACACTCATGGCTATCCCCTAGATACGACGAGGACTCGGAAGATGGCATCATCGACGAGGCAGACGAAATCCTCTTTGACGACGACGACGACGACGACCACCGCGACACCCACCACCCCGAACCATCCTATCCCCATCCTCCCCACCACTCCCCACCTCCTCACAGCGTATCCCCACCCTCATCCTCCACATCAGAAGAGGAGGAGGAAGACGACATCCTTGAAATGCGTGTCCGTCACCCCGCCTCTGTTCCCGCCCCCCACTCTCCTACTCACTCTGCCTCCTCTACCTCTTCCTCGTCCCCTCACTCGCGACCACCCAAGGCCCGATCTGCGTCCTACGGCCACCGTGCCCGTGCCGGCAACGGCAACGGCTTCATCATGCGTTCCCCAAGCACAGACAAAGAACTTGTCACCATTGCCTTCATTGCTCCAACCATCCTCAAAACAAGGTTGGACGACGACGACAATGACGAAGAGGACGAGCACCCGCACTACTCGTTTGCACATTCACATCTCCCTTCTCACCCTCGTCGCCTTCGTGATCGCTCTCTCACCAACGGCGTACATGATTCCCCCGTTGAGCTCGTCTACGTGCCTCCATCGTATATTTACTCGGCCACGGAGGAGAGCGAGGATGCGATCGAAGAGGACAAGAGGAATGAAGCATACGATGCCAGCCTTTCTACCCAGCCCCAGCCGGTTAATCAGACCACGATTGTGTCAATGGACGCCGCTGACTCGACACAGCTTCTTGCCCCAGCTCTCGATCTCAAGACCACTTGCATACCCCAGGGCGCTTCTGTGGTCACGATCGATCGGACTCCAGCTGGTCCCCAAGTCATCGTCAGCTCATCAGATGGTCAACCAAACGTCCCTCGATCACGGTCACATTCGAGATCTCGAAGTAGGTCGCGGTCCCGTACCCCTTCGCCAAATGAGATGAGCACTGCAACGAATACCGTCCCCTCGAATTCAGCCATCGTTATTCCCCGTGGCAACCAGGTGACTGGCAACATCTTTCTTGCCCCATCCGATCCCGCTCCTTCACGAGGTCGCTCTGCATCTTCTCCGTCATTGTCCTCACAGGTCGAACAGTCGCGTGGCCGCAGTATTACGCGCACATCGTCATTTTCAGATCGGGAAAGTCTCAACGCTGGCAGTCCCGACGGAAATGCTGGACTTGGCATAGGCAGTGTCGGTCTAAGAGATCGGGAACGTGATTTAAGAGCCGAAAGGGAGGCCAAACGGACTGCGGAGAGAGGACGAGACCGGTGCACACGAAGATCCGGCTCGCACTCAGGCTCTGGATCCAATTCCAGTTTGAGCCCTGAGAACCATGCTACTGTGTGCGTCCCGATCGTGGAGCAACGTCGACCGGAGCAAGCGCCTGTTCCCGGGGCGCGAAAGAAGCCCACTTCCGGATCTTCTTCTTCCGGATCTTCCGTAGCTACTGTCGTACCGACGCCCACCGCCCGTTCGCCACCACGCCTCGTACTGGACGCCAAGCCGATTACTCAGACGAGCTACACCGAAGCACCACCTGCACCGATACCCATTTCCCCTAGTCACCTGCAAGAGGAACAGGAATCCATCTCGCGTCACCCCACGCCTGCCAATTCGCCAGTTCTTTCCATGCGCTTACCACCTTCCCCCATTACTCGCCACGAACGGAAACATTCGGGTAGTTCTAGGAGTCCCACCCGAAATGGAGACGATGGCCAACAAGGTACCCTTGTTGGTCGTGCTGTGGAAATAATGTCCAACGCTGGCGCTTTCTTGGGTTCTCTGTGGCACAGCGGAACTCCAGCTGGCGTCCCGACCTCATGACCTTTGCTCAGTCGTCGCTTTTTTTACTTATATTTTGGAATTATTGACCCTTGCTTGGGTCACTGTCCGCTCAGCTTGCCTGTTGTCTTCATTACATGGTACATATTACCCTTGGACACTTTTCTCTGGTCGGATCACACGTGCAAGCTTTCTCTTAATTCGCGACAATACAGTCGTCTTTCTTTTACGATACAAATTCAAAGTTTAATCGTGTTTTTCTGCGTCTACCACTTGTCCTCTCTTTGCCCAGCATGCCGTGGTACTGGTAGCGCCGGACAACGCTCGTGTACATGTCTGTTGTATCACTCGCTGTTCCCCGGGATATCCTATTGGCCTTGACTAGTACTACTGCCTCGGTGTAATGCAAGCCATCGACATGCCCGTCTCAAAAGTGATCATCGATCAAATAAAACAAATCATTCCGCCTCTGAATGGGACCCTTCACAAAGGCCAGTCAGGTGCGTTGTCGTCCACGTCGTCGGAGTGGTAAACCCAAGACGGCCACGCAGGCAGAGTGGGCGTCCTGGGAGGGGCTCTCGAGTCCGTCCTTTTCGCGTTCTTTCCGCGATCCCACCATTCATGATGATACAGTTACACAGGCGCACCCTTTTTTGCAGCCATGTCGGCTCTTCGCTTGGTACGATCGTCCACATACATACAGGACGGGAAACGCTGAGCGTCCGCTGATCTGAACGGGTGTGTCTCTGCTGTGTACTACTGACAGGGTGCCGACCTCTCGCACGTTATTTGTGCGCCGACGGCCGGGCAGGCGATCAAGTCGTACTCGCCCGACTTGATCGTCCATCCTATCCTCCTAGAAGATGCGTATGTCCTCTCTACACCATACTCGTGTGCGTTTACTGACGCCCACACCCCACGCCGACGCTCGACAGCCCCAAAGACAAGGTCAAAAAAGAGCTGGACAGCATCCTCGCCCGCCTGCACGCCCTCGTCCTCGGCCCGGGCCTGGGCCGCGAACCGTACATGCAGGACTACGCGCGCACCGCGCTCACGCTTGCGCGGTCGCGTGCCATGTTTGTCGTGCTCGATGCGGATGCGCTGTGGATGGTTGGGCAGGCGCTCGAGTTGGTGCGTGGGTATCGGCGGGCGGTGATGACGCCCAACGTGGTCGAGTTCAAGCGGTTGTGTGAGCAGGTTGGGGTTGAAGGGGAGGGGGAACAGAGGGCGGCGGAGGTGTCGAAGCGACTTGGGGGGGTGGTCGTGTTGGAAAAGGGCGCCAAGGACGTGATTGCGAGCGACACGACGGGGGAGGAAGAGGAGGAGAGAGAGAAAGTGAGGGAGGTGGTCGAGGTGGATGTCGAGGGGGGGCTGAAACGGTGCGGGGGACAAGGAGACGTGTTGAGCGGGTGTGTGGGTGCGATGCTGGCGTGGGGCAAGTGTTATGAGGAGGGGGCGTATGGGTGCGTGCCGTTTCTCATCGTCGACGTGTCGTTGGATCGCTTCTTACGGATGCCGATAGGGATCACTCGCTGCCGGTGTCGAGACTCCCTATCTTGGCCGCGGTCGGTGGGAGCATGGTGACACGTACGAGCAGCAGGATGGCCTTCCTGGTGGAGGGCCGTGGGCTGGTCACTCAGGATATGATACCGCATCTGGCAAAGGCTTTTGCAGAGACGTTTGGCGAAGACGTACAAGGCGGTCACAAGGGGAAGCTCTAGGTAAACTCTGGCTGCTTTGCAATGAATCGGGTATGGACGGGATTCGTCACGTGTGATGGCAGACATAAAAGCGGCGTTCTGAGCTCCACTACCTGCAACGATGGCTCACCCAGTCAAGGAAGTGCCCACCAAACCTTTTGACGGTCAGAAACCTGGCACGTCGGGGCTGCGAAAGAGGTCTGTGGCCTTTCGTGAGCAATCCTCTTCGAATCTGACCCGCCCAAAGAGTCAAGGTGTTCCAACAACCCGTACGCGACCGACCGTAATCCGTTTGAGAGATCTCGCCCTCAAACACCTCTTTCTTGTAGCACTACACCGAAAACTTTATCCAGTCCATCTTTGACGCTATCAACGCAAAGGGCGCCACCCTCGTCATCGGAGGCGACGGCCGCTACTTTTCACCCGAAACTGTCCAGACCATCCTCAAGATCGGGTCCGCCAACGGCGTCAAAGAGTTTATCGTCGGCAAGGACGCGATCTTGTCCACTCCCGCCGCGTCCAACCTGATCCGCAAATACAAGGCCGACGGCGGTATCCTCCTCACGGCGAGTCACAACCCTGGCGGGCCCGACAATGACTTTGGGATCAAGTACAACGTGTCCAACGGCGGGCCTGCGCCCGAGAACATGACGAACAAGATTCACGAGATCACCAAGTCGATCGCGAGGTACAAGATCGTCGAGGATGCACCCGTACGTCGTCGCACTGTGCTCGTCGCAGGCGATCCTTGACCTCACGTCGCACATCAGGTCGATCTCTCGCAGGTTGGCCAGACGACGTACGGACCCTCCCAAGTGCGGATCATCGACTCCGTTGCCGATTACGTCATATTGTTGAAGGAGATCTTTGATTTTGCGCTCATCACATCGTTCCTCCAGAACAATGCAGAATCATTCCGCGTCCTGTTTGACGGTCTGCACGGCGTCACAGGTCCCTATGCGCGTGCTATTTTCATCGAGCAACTCGGTCTTCCCGAGACTGCGATTCAGAACTGCATCCCGTTGCCAGACTTTGGCGGAGGACACCCCGATCCCAACTTGACTTATGCACATTCGCTTGTCGAAGTCGTGGAGAGAAACGGTATCCAGTTTGGTGCTGCGAGCGATGGTGACGGTGACAGGAACATGATCTACGGCAAGGGCGCGTTCGTGACCCCATCAGACTCGGTTGCTATCATCGCGGACTGGGCACACGTCATCCCTTACTTCAAGCAGGGAGGTGTGAAGGGTCTAGCGCGTAGTATGCCGACCAGCAAAGCCATCGATCATGTCGCACGAAAAAAGGGTCTCGAATATTTTGAGGTCCCCACTGGTAGGTCGTTTGGTTAGCGTACGCTCCATCGATCAACCAAACTTTCTGGTAGGCTGGAAATTCTTTGGGAATTTGATGGACGCGGGGCGCCTCTCTATCTGTGGTGAAGAATCTTTCGGAACAGGCTCAGACCATATTCGTGAAAAAGACGGACTGTGGGCAATTGTCGGTAAGGATAACCCGCTCCGTTTTTCGGCGGTCGCTTACATCTGGACCGGAAGCATGGCTGAACATTCTTGCGGCCGCCAACAAGGTCTCTCCTAACAAGCTCATTGGTATTAATGAACTTCTCCAGAAGCACTATGCCGTCTATGGCCGCTCATTCTTCAGCCGCTATGATTACGAAGAAGTCTCCTCGGAAGGTGCGAACAAGTTGGTGGCGCATCTGGACGAGGCTATCAAGACTTCCTCGTTCGCGAATACGACCCATCACTCGAAGAGCACGGGCCAAGATTATAAGATCGACTCTGTCTCGAGCTTTTCATACACCGATCCCATCGACGAGAGCGTCAGCGCGAACCAGGGACAGGTCGTATTGTTCTCTGATGGCTCGAGGGTGGTGTTCCGGCTTAGTGGTACGGGCAGCGCAGGTGCCACGGTCAGGATGTACGTCGAGCGATACGTCGGACCAGATGCGGGGGAGAAGGTGTTGAGCAGGGATGCTGCGGAGGGTCTCAAGGGTCTCATCGAGGTAGCACTGGAGATTACCAAGCTCAAGGAATTCCTGCAACGGGACGAGCCTACGGTCATTACGGTACGTCCTCGACCAGTCATCTCCACTGAAACGCCGACTTACCATGTGATAAAGTAAATACTTGGGAACGGGTGCGTCCTTTTGAATACTTGATTTGTAAGATGGTGCACAATAGAATTTCGTCTTCGCCTTGTGGACAGGAGAGCGAATCCAGGAACGTTGGTCGGGCGTGTTCTTCATCTCCGACCAATCACCATTAGACTGGACAGTGGATCGCAACCCAGAAACTCAACAGACCACGTTATTCGGGTGCACTTCAAGTTGGCTAGCACTATGCCAAACGCAGAGCAACCAACTTGTTCGGGATCGAAGTGACCATGTTTGCAGCGTCCCAGCGAGGAAATTTGAAAGGGTGCGAAAACAACTCCCTCGCGGCCCTGCGATGCTGAGTGGACAACGGACAAAAGGAAGCTTCAAGATCTGCGGTCCGATCTGCCCACAGTGCTGGCCGCCTTGTGGCTATATGGAATGAAAGTTACGTTTATGAAAGCAAGTCATTCCCGTTTGTCTCGATGATGGCGTTGCGCACGTCGACCGTGGCGCGTTTGGAACGCGCCTTTTCTTCACTACCTGTCGTGTGGGGCGACGAAAAGCGAGGTGAATTCGGTGCGTTGGTGTCAATGCACTATTTCCTCTGAGACGAGTGCGAGGTGCTATTAGTGTTTGGAAATGGGGGCTATGGCCCCAGTTACTCGGCAAGTGCGAAACAGGTCGACCAGTCATCACCAGCCTGTCACTTGTCAGTGCCTAGTACAGAACTTGGCTCAGTCTCCCGTCCCGGCGAACCAGAGAGGACTTGCCGAGGGACGCTCTCCCTAACTTTAGCATGGATACACGTGTACCTCAAACCGAATCATGATTCATGACTGTGTGCAAGCATATTTCGAATGTTTCCTCTCCTGATTGTTCCGCAACTGATTTCTTGATTGGCGAGATATGACCTATTCTCCTTATATCCGCATGTATCAACGTCAATTTCCATTCTTTGGTGCTCCATGAACGACAGGTTTGGATATCCTTTGCGGCCGCGGGTGGGAGGGTTCTACGAAGAATCAATATAAATGGTGACCGATTTCATTCTTGATCCTCCCCCTCCACATTCTTCCCCAGAACCCAGAGGTCGTCCTTTGTTCTTTTCATCCCCCGATGTATGCCCTTCTCGTTAGCCTCTTGACCGCGACTCCGTTGGGCGCTCTGGCCAGTGTTCAGAATATTGCTCGCGGGACCCAGACGTATACCGTCCAAGATTGGTATCAAGGTTCAAATTTCTTCTCGCATGTATCTTTTTGCTTCGTACCGTGTTGCCTACGATCTAACCCTCACTAGAGACTGGTCATTCTTTACAGGCCCAGATCCGACGAAAGGTAATGTGAATTACCTGAGCATGAGTGACGCACAGTCCCAAGGACTTGCGTACGTGAATTCGGAGGATAATACTCTCGTTCTTGCCGTCGACGCCACGAGTTCCGTCCCCGCTGGCGGATATCGTAATTCGTGAGACGTTTGCGTCTGCTCGACCACGCGTTGGTAAATTGATACATCTTGGTAGCGTTCGCATAACGTCGAACAATGCCTACTCGAGTGGTTTGTTTATCCTGGATGCAGTTGCGATGCCGGTCGGTTGTGGCACATGGCCAAGCTTTTGGGTGCGTCATCCATCCCCATTAGTTGGCATGGATCGCGCGGCTGATGGTCCGTCGACTGCAGACCAGCGGTCCTAACTGGCCAATGGCCGGAGAGATCGATATCGTTGAGGGCATCAATAATCAGGCACACAACCAGATGACGCTCCACAGTGGGACGTCGAACCCCTGCACGATTGACGTACCGGCCAACGGCGCGTTCACGGGCAGCGTGCTCAACAAGAAATGTTACAGTACCCAGAATGCCGACGCTGGATGCTCCATTCTTGACAGCGATACGCGTTCGTTTGGGTATGGATTCAACGAGGCTGGAGGGGGAGTCTTTGCGTTTTTGTGGGATAACTCGGCGGGCATGTCGATATGGTATTTTGCCCGTGCGGAGATCCCTGCAGATATTACCAACCAATCGCCGACACCTGCCAACTGGGGGCCGCCAGCAGGCTTTTGGAGTTCCGCGACGTGCGATATCCAGGACAATTTCTACCAGCATTCGATGATCCTTGATATCACCATCTGTGGGGGTTGGGCTGGGGGCGCATACAGTAAGTCTGGCTGCCCCGGGACGTGTTCCCAGATGGTGGCGAATGCGAGCAACTTTGCCAGTGAGTAGTCGGTCAACCTTGGTCCTCTTTGCTGACGTCTTTCAGATGCAAAATGGGTGATCAACTACCTTGCTGTCTATCAACCTCGATGAACAACCGTGCCGTCGTGTACAGGACACGTATCCAATTCATGCCCGATGAACACTGCACGGCAGCACCAGGACAGTCTTTGCACTTCAATAATATAATACCTTTGATGCCGGATCATTTTAATATTGGGATACATGGTCATTTTCCATCCGTCTTCGTGTCGTGAGAAGTGATTTCCAGGACGAGAGGGATTGGAACTGGATGGTGTGCATGTGCCCAGGCGGCCATCGGAGGCGGTGAGAACGACGGGGAGTACCGCGTGTGCCCGGGTGCTCTCACACCATTACGTGCACGTTGATGTGGCAGTACATACCGGACATTGGTGGTCGCCTAGGGAGTAACTGAGGTGCAGTCGTCAGGAACGTCTGAACGAATAAACGCATAAATGACCAAATACCAGGCACAGGAGTTTAAGAGCTGGAACTTGAAACGGGAGACGGAATGAAAGGGAAGACGACAGGCATCACCAACGATTGACATGCACGTCGGGAATGTGGGCTAATGGCAGACCCGGACATTGATGGTCGCCGAAGGCGTGGTTGAGGGTGGAGATTAAGTGGTCCGAGATGTCTGGACGGACGGGTGAAACGTTCAAACATCCTGATGGGTACATAGCAAAGGGACATTCAGGAGCTATGTAGACACAAGAGGCGGAATGAAAGGGACGTCAGACAACATGATGTCGCAAGTCCGATCGCCATCAAGCAACTTGACCCTCCATGACTGGCATTTTCGTCCAGTCTTAACGTAGGAAGACTCGGAGGAGGGGTAGGATCCTCCAAGCAGAACCTCGTGTGCGGCGATGTTGTTAGCGATGGCCGACACCCTGACGTGCATGCTGGGGGTGTGTACCTGTAACAACCCGACATCCGTGGTCCGTGGACACCCAGTGGATGGATCTAGATAGAAACATCGGGATGGGCAAACCCTTGAACGCCTGGATGGCTACAAGGCACGGGGGAGTTTAAGAGCTAGAAGCAAGAGGCGAAACGAAGGGGGTGATAAAACTTGAAGCTTCGACAAGCAAGGCTGGATAGACTTGACCCATTCTACTTCGCGACCGGAATTTTCGCGGGGTACGCAAAATCCTGCCATCGTTCCTGAAGGCAACTCGTGGGTGCATTCTGTCTTCAGAAACGTTGGCTTTGGAGGGCAAATCGGGTTAGGGGAGAAAGATACGCACCTCTGAGAGAAGGGGGCCGTGCAACGCAATCGACAACACTTTTCCATCTGATCCTGGATGGAATCAAGGCGAGCTCCAGCTGTGTGTCATGCGAGTGGTGCGGGAGGTCATGGAGAAAGGGTGGAACCTCGCTGAAAATCGTCGACGCTGTTAGCAGACGTAATACCGACGCGTGTTCTGACTCGCGGCAACATGTGCTTTTTCAGACCTGCAGTGTATGGACTGGAAAGGGGAAACCGAGAGCAGGATCATGATGCAAATCCAGCGGGGACGAGTGTGTCAGGCCAGATTGGCTCGGCTGACAGTTGCTCGGACGTTGCAGTCCACGTAGTAATAATCTCATGTATAATTGGAGTCGTGAGAGAGGTTGCTTCATTGGACTCTCCTGTCCCGGACAAAGACAACTTGGTTACCGTTCCGCTGAACAAATAGCGAATATGCAATTTGTGGACAATCGAGCGTAAGTGGTGAGGCAGAAAGTATCTTGTTATTGTTGGATGAGAATGGAAGGTATGTTTGTCTTTTCTACTACGCGACCTCATTCCAATGATGGCACCGTGCACCGTGACGTTAGACTATCCCCGTTGTGCTCATATGTATTAATGGCACAAGGCAAGCGGTGGACAACCACACCCTTGGCAGCAGGTACATAGCACGCACTGCGCAGTCGTGCTACTCGTGTGGTGGCAACATTCAAAAGCCAACATAAATGGTGGTTCTTGATCCCCCGTTCCTTGCGGTAACCCCTTGTCCTTGATCCAGGTCCTTTCTTTCATCATCATTCGATAGACATCACGATGCACGCTCTTTTCCTTACTCTCTTAGCCACTATTCCGTTCTGCACCCTGGCTGGTGCTCATGGAACTACGTCAAGGTCTCGCCACCGCAACGTCGCTCGAAATTATGTTAACAAGACTTACGGACTCGAAGACTTTTATCAGGCTGAGGATTTCTTCGAGTATGTATCTCTCTTGTACGTACCCTGAGGCGTGATCTGACCTTGTCTAGAGCATGGTCGTTCTTTACCGGGGCTGACCCGACAAATGGCAATGTCAATTACCTGAGCATGCAAGACGCAACGTCTCAAGGACTTGCGTATGTGGACGATTGTGATAACTCCACTGTTCTCGCCGTCGACGCCACAAGTATCGTCCCCGTTGGCGGAAACCGCAATTCGTAAGCTGTCGCGCTTTCTGCGATGCGTATTTAATGATTAATTGACAGGGTTCGCATCACGTCCAATAAAAACTACACTGGTGGTTTGTTCATCCTGGATGCCGCTGCTATGCCGGTTGGCTGTGGCACATGGCCCAGCTTTTGGGTGCGTTGTTTCATGCTTTAATAGAGCAGCACACAAGTTGAACATCTGTCGACTGCAGACCGTCGGAGCCAACTGGCCCACTTCCGGGGAGATCGATATCGTGGAAGGCGTCAACAATCAAGCTAGCAATCAGATGACGCTCCACAGTGGGACATCAAACGCCTGTACGCTCACCCCGCAGGTCAACAACAGCAGTTTCGCTGGCACTGCCCTTGGCACGAACTGCTACAGCACGGCCACTGCCAATGCAGGGTGTGGCATCTCTGACCCTAACCCTACTTCGTTCGGTTATGGGTTTAACGGTGCAGATGGAGGTGTTTTTGCGCTTCTGTGGGACACGGAGAATGGCATATCGATCTGGCACTTTGCTCGTGCAGACGTACCTAAAGATGTCACCAACCGAACACCCACACCCGCAAACTGGGGTACTCCGGCAGGATTCTGGAGTGCCCAGACGTGCGATATTGCTGCCAACTTCTACCAACATTCGTTGGTTATTGATACCACCGTCTGTGGCGGTTGGGCTGGGGGTGCGTACAGCAAGTCTGGATGCCCCGGGACGTGTTCCGAGATAGTTGCGAACGCGACCAATTTTGCAGGTGAGTTGGTTGATCCTTGTTGTGTTTTTTGGCTCAAAGGACGTAGATGCGAAATGGGTGATCAACTCTGTCGCCGTTTACCAATAAATTACTAGTACTGTAGCTTGTTTTTATGTAGCTGAATACACTACTAAGGGGTTTTCTGAGATTGGAAAGGAGAGAAACTCCCACCCCCTACGACCTTTGCTTCTGTCTCTCTCCACCCAAATTCCCGAATGGATTCCCAGCCGCCGCCTGACCCAACACCGATCCCGGTTTCCGACATCACAACGACACCATGGCCGAGAAGGGCCATCAAGGTTTGCCGAGAGTCCCTCGTACAGATTCAATTCCCAGCTAACCGTCCGCAATTCCCAAGGCTTGTGCGAGCTGCAGGTAAATCTCACCCCGTCCATCTCGTTAATCCCATCTCCGACACCTCCACCAGACGCGATAAAATTCGCTGCGACGGTTCAAAGTAGGCAGCCCACTTCGTCTTGTCGTTGACTATTCGAACTCGCTGTTGTGCTGCCTTATCACCTAGGCCCTGTGGCGCATGTGTCAAGAAAGGGTACACATTCGATCAGTGCATCGATGGATGCGAGAGTTGTCGCAAGGCGCGCGTGCGATGTGAAGGTGGCAAACCGTGTCAGCGGTGCCGCGAGCTGGACCAAGAGTGTGTCGAGGAGCAGGTCACGACGGGGATGCGCTCCGATGTGGCACCCCCCGTGTTTGTCCTGCGCAATCGCCAAAAGAGCGAGCGCGCCAAGTTGGCGTGTCAGAATTGTCGTCGGGATAACAAAAAGGTGCGTGGGGCGTCTCTCTGGGTTGCTGGAAGTGTCTTATTATATTTGATAGTGTGACGATCAACGACCTTGTTCGCGGTGTGTTGCGCGGGGGGAAGACTGCATTCATGTCGGGCGAGGACCGAAGCTCGTCAAGCTGCGTTGCGAAGGATGTCGACACGAGAATCGTAAATGCGAGGACGCTCGGCCCTGCAAGCAGTGCATCGAACAAGGGAGGGAGTGCGTGAACGTGCAGAGGAAAGGGAGAGGTCACGGGACGCGGGTGAAAGCGGTCAGCTTGTTTCGTCGTTTCGATGTTTGATCGAGCTGACCTTTTTGCTGTAGGCATGTGCGACCTGCAGGTAAGCATCTCGATAGTGAATGAACTTTCGTCTCATCGATACCTAGACGTGATAAAGTACGGTGTGATGGAGCAAGGTAACGTGGCTGCCACTCCTAAATCGCGCTGTATTCAGTACCCTGCTGTATTCAGGCCATGCACGACTTGCGTGCGAAAGGGATATCAATGTGTGGATCGTGTCTGTGCTGTATGCGTACAACAGGGGCTTGAGGGTGAATGCCCTCATCGACCTGTGCAAGAGGCGGATACGTCCGATGGGGATCGTGCAGGTCGCTGCGATGGCCAACCTATGCCTACTGAAACGCCGACCGGTGTCCAGCATACGTTTATCCCCAACAACCCGCCGTTGCCAATGCCACCACATCCACCACAGTCTGGGATAGCTCCTCCAATGTTCCCTTCTCATGTGTATGGGCTATCACCGTACATGCTCGCAGCACAGCACCCCATGCATGGTCCCGGTGAGGGCTCATCGACGGGTTACTCACGCACGCCGTATTACCCAGTTATCGATCCTCAGATTGACCTTCCACAACCGAATATATCATCCGAGCGGTATGACCCGTCCTCTGCACAGGCTGGTACCTCCAGTAGACCGTCGTAAACAGGACATTGGTGTTGTTTTGTACTCGTATTGTCTGTGTACTATAAGATCGAGTTTGGCCCTATTTGGAGAGAGATTCTGTGTGTACCGCAAACTTATGCTTATGGACCACACCGTCCTGATCCTCGATATCCACACCCCACAACCGCACCTTCCTTGATCCCATTTACATTCCTTATCATGAGCGATCGCGCATCGTCGTCTCCGCCAGCACCCGTTCCCACTCCCCAGTGAGTATGCGCCTACTCGGTTCCTTGCTCGATCCCAACATACCACAAGTCAGAACCCCGAAACACCAGTCCAAGTAAAGGAGGAATCAGCAGAAGAAGAATCAACCAGTATTCCATCGCCAACGACTAGCGTCATGCCAAAGTCAGAAGCACCGTCATCACCCAGCAGATCGACACGGAGAACAATGGCACAGAGACGAGCCTTACTCCAAGATGACCCTCGAGCGGGCAAAGTGGAGCCTCACAGAGTCTATTGTCTAGAATGCGAGAAATGGATCAAGCTCTCGCAGCATACGGAATACGTCACAACCAACTGGACGTCGCACAAGCCACGATGTCATACGTCTCGACCTGTCCGCTGCACGCCATCCAAGCCTAATTTTAGCCCCGGTAGCAGAGTTGCTACTACGGAGCGCCAGATCGTCCTGTTGAATGATCCACAGGTCAAGCGCTTTTCGACCGGACAAGTGCACTGCCGTAGTTGCAAGACGGTGGTGGCATTGGAGGGTGAGGTGGACTATGACCTGACTAGATGGACCGAACACAAGGTGACATGTATACCGTCAGTGCTTCCACCGAATTGTATGCGATCCCTAATTCGTGACGACAGAAAGACCCCCGCGCCGATCACCCCCGAGGGTCCCGGACCACGCCCATTCCCCCCAGCTTCCACATCGAGTACTCATTCGCAGGCCAGGTCTGCACGATCACCGACGCCCGCGGGCGAGGACAGCCAATCGACCGAAACTACTGTGGTCGCGAAAAGTTCCCCCGCTGCTGTGATAGTGGGGGTGAAACGTGGTCGAGACGAAGAGACGGAAGAAGAAGCGGCGCGTCCGACAAACCGACCACGGACGGAGGTGCACAAGCCTCCGGAGAGTGTGTTGGGTTTGTTGGTGCAACCGCTGAGAGAGTTTGTGCGTGGATTTCGAGAAGGGTTGGGCTCTTCGTAGTGACTTAGATGTACACTTGTACGCTCGTCTCGAATGTTATGCGGGGTTCGGGAAATTCCGAGGGTACGAGTGCTTGACCGTCTTGTCGTCCTTGTTCCGCGCGTTTTTTCTGACCAGAACAAGGTAAAGTATAAGTTGGTCGTACTCCTTGACACCCCCGCTAACCATCCCCCTTTCCCAGTCTCCAATTCCATTCCAACACATGTGGGCCGTTTCCTGGCAATAGCCATACATCCGCTCATAGGGGATACACTGCAGGGGGTCACCGAACAACGAATCTCTCATGAAAATGCTCTCAGCGTGTGCTCAACCCCTTCTCATTTGTCCCCCGCTCTAACCCATGACCGCAGCGGCTCGCACGCCCCTCCGAGAACTGCCGCTGAACTGGCTCGAGAAAAAAAGCTGCGGGACGATCCAATGGCAGCGGTACACGGCCCACTATTCGTCACCTGCAAGCGATGCGGCAGCCGTATCAAGCTTTCCCCCAAAAGCTCCTATGACCCGTTTCACTGGATGAAACACAGAGAACGATGCCTTCGTAAACCGGTCAACGTCACTCGCGCCGGTCGGCCCACGCCCAAAGACATCGCAAGTAGACGCTCGCCAACTGTTTTGATCACGACTGACTGGGCACGCCAACAGTATACCTCTCCGGCCAAGCAGTCCCCCGCTTCGTCCTCCAATACCGACGGTGACAACCTGACACCGCCTCCGCTCACACCCGACGACGACCGCCCTCCCGCCTCCGATGTCTTTAGAGACCGATCTCTCTCCCCCAACACCGATGACCTCGATCTGTCCACAAAGCTCGCTGTACGTGATGTTTCTCGATTATTTATACCGTTCTCAACGTTCTTTACCAAAGCACGTTCCCCTCGTCGAACGCTGGCAGACTTGGAACTGGTCCGAACTTAGACCCCCCACCTGGTTAACTGACTATCATGTCGCGTTCCTCTCCGAGGACCAGGATGACTATGCTGACGATCATGATGCATCCGAACTGCGTTTTCCCGCACTCCGCTTCACTCTCCATCCTGGCACGCGCACCGCCTTACCTGCATAATCTACCATGTTATACTATCCGCCACCACCGTCTCCGCTATAGTGTCTGCTCTGTTGTTACTCCTCGCATCCGTCCTACTCTACTGCACGCATAACTTTCATGTTTTCTCTACATATCTCACTGCGCTCTCATTGACAGCATCCCCTTTTTGTAGTCATCTTTGCACATCTTTAACCTACCTGGTTTTGCATCAAATATCTCGAAAATATCTACTCACAGCTTGTATATACCATGTGGATGATTCTTTTCCTTCTTACATTCGCCCCGACACGGGCAATAATCTATACTCTCTATGGCACCTTCTATTACCGATAGTACGTGCTTCACTCACAAGTACTCTATCCTTCTCTACTACCCATCACTATCGTCCAGTGGGGGTCTATGTATTCCGTTGTTGAGCAGACTGACAATGACAGGATCCATGCTAGCGCGACGACCCCTAAAAGATGATGATCGATGCGGTGCGGAAACGCGACGCCTGGAGAAATAACATACAGGACGGCTCTGACAACGTCGCGCATCACGCGCGATGTTGCAATCTCTATCTTGTCGATCCCCTCAAGTCCGTCCGCGCGCGTGGGACCGACGTTGAGCAGTAGGACCGGCTTCTTGAGTTCGAGCGCGTGTTTGACCAGCCTGCCGAACAACGTGGTTTCGTCATGGTACGATTGTTAGGATCCGGGATATTGCTCACCGGTAGGCGGAAAAGGTCGCGAGGGTCGTCCCGATGAGAAATAACTTGTCTGATCGCTCTATGTCACGAAACCTGTAAAGCCAAAAGGTGACAACGTCGGTCAGGGTGTGGGGAAGGAATGGACGACTTACGATCGCTCCTTGATGGATTGAGGTATCGACTCGCCAAAGAAGATGAGCTCTGGTTTTTGCTTGACAGGCATCAGAAAACGATGGGCCGACGAGTGGCAAACCGCATACGTTTGTGTTATGTTGGCCCTGAGCCAAACATTCCAAGCATTCTGGAACGACAAAGTCGTCGTACGAGACACCTTCCAGCTCGACCTATGCTTTTTCTTGTCAGTGTCGATGATGCGTGCCTGGTGTCGATGACGGACATCACCGTCGGGATTTGTCCGAGGTTTCTTTCCAGTCGCTTCGAGCTCGTCAACGAATGCTTTCCACCTGGGATTACTTGCGGACAGCCGGTCCTGGAACTCGTCTCGACTGAGGACATGACCGAACTGACAATGAACTCTCTATCGCTTTGTCAGACTTTCTTTCTTTCTTTCTTGTAGCTCGGTAGGGGAATCGGACACTAACATGGAGCGTTCCGTGAAGCTCGAGGATGCGCGCGTCGGTATGCGCATCGTCCCAGAGATGGGCGATGGCTCTACGGTGCAGACCGTCTACGTTTTGGGTGATGAGATGGTTGATGTGGCCGGTATATTGGAGGGCTGTGAGGGCGTAGTGGGTAGTGTTCGGTTGGGTGTCTCGGACGAGCGGGTAGCCGAGGTAGGAGCGGAGCCTGCCATGAGTGGATTCTGAATCAGGAGACGTGCGTGGTGGTACGAGACACACATACCAGTAACGCTGTCTGGAGTTGCGGTACTGGCGTGAGCAATGCTTCGAGAAGAGAAAGGTACATGCCTGAACGCTCGTCCTTTGGAATTATCTGCGACAAGTTCGTGGTACTGTCGATCGTGTCAGACTTTTACATGTAGCAATGTCCAGAGACGCGTTCTCGTACAAAGATGGGCCTTCGGGTTCGTCAATGCATGAACCTCGGTATGGAATTCAAAGCGCACTTGTAATTGGGGTTCATGTAGCGACCGTCTTTGCCTCGGTAAGCCCGGATGCCGGAGTCGACACTGACACCGGCGCCTGTCAAGAGCGTGACGCTTCCTGAGGCAAGAAGAGATGCGATGCGTTCTACGGCTGCGGCGGGTGTGATGGTGTTGGTCGTGGTCGGCGAGACGACATGAGGTATCGTAGGGACAGAAATCCGCATTTACTGTAAGTAAACAACCAACGATGAACGTTTTGCGAGCACCTCCTGCCGCGGTGCAGACGCCAGGCTTTGCACACTATTCTCTCGCCTGGTCCCCGTTTCACAACGCGCGCATTGCGCTTGCATCCGCTGCCAACTTTGGTCTCGTCGGCAACGGTCGTCTACACCTCGTCTCGCTCGCCCTGGGACCGGGCGGTGCAAACGGACTCAAGATCGACAAGTAGTCAGTGTCTCGCTCTTGTCGTCGTCGATGTGCACTTCTGAGCGTGGTTAGCTATGAAACGCAGGATGCACTCTACGACGTCGCTTGGTCCGAGGTCCACGAAAACCAGATCGTAGCAGGCTCGGGAGACGGCTCTATCAAGCTATGGGACGTCATGCTCAACGTACGTTTTGCTTTCCGTCCCCCCCGTTCGTACATGGTATAGCCGACAGCAGGGTGATACGCGCTCGGTAGGAATTTCCGATTCGTGCGTGGCACGAACACGCAAAGGAGGTCTTTTCTGTGGACTGGTCCAATCTCAAGAAAGACACGTTTCTGTCGGCATCTTGGGACGGCAACGTCAAGGTCGTAAGTGGCTCATCGACACGTCCTCTGACTCCCCTTTGATGCGTATGTCAACGTCAAGTGGACGCCCGAACGACCTCGCTCTGTAGCCACTCTGAAGGCGCACACGTCCTGCGTGTATCAGGCACTCTTCTCGCCACATCAACCAGATAGCATCGCTACGTGTTCGACAGACGGCACGATCAAGATATTCGATTTACGAGCGCCAGCTTATGCATCCGGTCCTGCATCCAATGCGTTTACTAACCCTGTTTCGGCTGCCGTCCTCACCGTCCCAGCCTCGGGTACCGAGCTCCTTTCGATCGACTGGAATAAATACCGTCCGTATGTGATCGCCTGTGCGGGGGTGGACAAGGTTGTCAAGATCTTTGACTGTCGCATGGCAAGCACGGCACCGCCGACGAGCCAGTCCGTGGGCGGTACGTGCGAGGCACAACTTTTAGGCCACGAATACGCTGTGCGCAAGGTGCAGTGGAGCCCTCACAGAGCGGATGTTCTTGTGACAGCGAGCTATGATATGACGTGTCGGATGTACGTCCCTGTGATGTTGATGTCCGCACATGCATGATTGATTGGATTTGCCTTGCAGTTGGAGTACGAGTCCCGCACCGGGGGGATCGAACTTGCTGTATATACACGATCCTCATACCGAGTTTGTGGCTGGGTGTGGTTGGTCGTTGTATGACGAGGGTCTTTTGGCTAGCTGTGGTTGGGATGGTCGATTGAACGTATTTCGGGCATGACATATCAATGTGTACATTTCCCTGTACTCAATTATCAGCGAGGATGAGATTCGATGCTACGACATCCGCCGAAGACGATCCAGAGGACATCCTGTCTACATCCCTCCAGATCCTCTACGGCTTCAGTCCAATTACCTTCTCCACGGTCGGTTCCACCTTCACATATCCAATCTACCCCGGACGCGTTCCCCATCTGGCACGCGCACCAGAACACATCGAGCTCGCCACGCCCGACACCGATCCGTCCAATTGGTCTCTCCATGCATCCTCCATCTGGGTATCGTCTCTGTATATCGCAGACCACCTCGAGGAGTTGCAGATAGACGCCATGATTCGCACTCGTACCAGCGCAAGCAAGGTTGGCACACCAGTCGTGCACATCCTAGAGCTCGGCGCCGGTGCAGGCCTCCCATCGATCCTCCTCGCGCACATGTACCCACATGCCTCCGTCACCGCCAGTGACTACCCCGACCACCATCTCATCCGTACTCTCTCCGACAACATCCGTCGCAACGGTGTTGAGCAACGATGTCGTGCGGTGCCCTATGCGTGGGGTAGTACCGACCACAGTGCTACTACTACACTTCACGGTGAACGTGAACGACTTTTCGAGGCACGCTTCGACACCGTCTTGGCAGCGGACACGCTGTGGAATCCAGAGCTGCATGCACCCTTTTTGGATACGCTTTGTAGGTGTCTCAGGCGGGGCCCCGATGCGCGCGCTCATCTGGTTGCGGGACTGCACACGGGAAGATATACCATCCAATCGTTTCTGGACAGCGCGCAGCAGCGGGGGTTCTTACTTTTGGGTGCGACGGAAAGAGAAGTTGGCGGGACACAGTCTAGACCCTGGGATGTGTCTCGTGCAGAGGGCGAGGACGAACGAGAACGACGGCGATGGGTCGTATGGATAATTCTCAAATGCGGGGATTCCTGGAAATCGCTGTGACCTGCACGGCATGAAGACATGTCTCCAATTGGGAGATATCAACATCAGTCGTATACAATCATGACACGTCTCAAGAACAGTAGAACCGTGGAAACCTCTCATGGACTCCCTTGTACCTCTTTGCCAAAGGTCAAGATGCGGATAAGACACTGTCCTTCGCGTTCCTTAAACCCAAGTTTAGAAAGCAACGACGAGCTGCGGGAATGAAGACGTACATCATACAGCACGAGGCTATCCTCGGTCGTGTCCATCCAGGTCATGTTGATAGCATCTACAGTACTCGTTCTCACGTAGCGCGAACCCCGGTGCACAAACACGGTACTGAGCGCTGTCAGGGAATCCCGCCATCTCCACGGTGGATCGGTGCGCGAGAGCGACCACAAAAAACTCGCCGTTCGAGGGTTCAAATCCAGGACGTGCACCCGACTCGTCGTGTCGATGGCTGTAGCGACATCCTGAGCGTCCTTGAGGTTCTCAAAGAACGTGAGTCGCCTGCCGCACAGTTGGACCGCGTCTGCGCGGTCGGGTAGATTGAGCACCATGCAGTGGTGCTGCCAGTCTTCCCAACGCATGGTATCGAATCTCTCTTCCCTGAGCGGTAACCTGGACTGGTCGAACGCAACGATGATCTTGCGAGAACAACCACTCGGGGTAGCGTGTGGCTGAAACTCCAAGAGAACCGCGGTCAAGCGGCAGGATGTATCACTGTCAAATAGGGTTCCAGGAAGCGGGGAGATATTCGAAGAGTGATTGGGACAGAGCTGCACAAAGGAAACACCACTCCAAGCTTCCGCGAATTCGTACGATCTTGAACCTGGAAAGTCGTGGTCATGAGCCTTGTAGATCTCCTGGATAGCGATCTGAGGGGGACGTTTCCCCCTTTCGTTAGCATAGAGGCCGTCCGATCTCCTCTCCCAAGTCGTGCTATCATCAGATCCGTCATCATCCGGATGAGAGGCGACGATGAGACGAGATTCATCAATAAAATCAAAAGAGAGCGGATCGCCTGACAACTAGATGGGAAATCAATCTATATCCGGTCATTCCCAAGAGATACAGCACGTACTGTGCGAACAGGGCTGCCACCACGACACCAGTTGAAGACGACCAGTTCTGTGGTCCCTTCTCCGGTTTCCAGTTCTAAACGAATGGAGGCAGCGACAAGGCTCCCGCAAATTTGTACTTGCCCAATCGAAAGTCGTTGACCGGGTGGGAAATCACCCCACCAATCCGTTTGGAAGCTCAATCTCGGTTGAGCGGCTCGCGGGTGATCTTGGCAGATATAAAGATTACGAATGTGTAGCATAACAGTTATAGCCGAATTCCTGTAGAACAAAAAAAGTTAATCAGAATGAGAAGACACGCGATAGGAACGACTTGCTGTTGTGGGGGAACGAAGAGCTGTGCCAAGATCATCAACTCTTGGGAGGCATCAATAGCGACCTTTCGTATATCGAAAGGCACATTGTGTTGATAATAGGGTAGTCTAGACTGGGGGGCCATCCTGAAGGAACGCAGTTGATAAACGTGTAGTACCCATTCGAAACCGTTATTAAGGGGACTCTGGCTGACATGAAAGAGGTAATTTCCCGAAACGCCTATGATCGTGGGTGGGGTGATGAAAAGCCTGTCTTCGGCGCTCGGACTTAAGGTCGGCCATCCTCGTTTGTAACCAAGAAGGGAGAGAAGCCGAGTTCTTGGGCTATAGCTTCCAGGAGGACCGTCTCTCATACCACACAGCGCAAGTTCATAATGATAGCGGAGAGATGTAGAGCGTTCAACGATAGCGTGTATAGTTCCAGAGGCCTTGATAATAAGAGGGTGAACCGTCGACCTCAGCGGGGAAAAGGCGTAGGATCACATACCAAGCAGAAATGGAATAATGATAAGGGATCAAGCTCCTCCAAGATAATTAGTATGATGTCGCTAGAGAGCGTGAAGAAAGACATGACCAGCACGCCGACACTAAGTGGTGAGGTTGTGTCACCATCGGTAGACCAATTTATATGTCGGGCACCCGCCAGGGTTGTTGACACCATCGAATCCAAAGACAAAAGCGTCGGGCCCGCCTCACTTCGCGGTCGACAGGGACTAAGCGGAGAACTGTTGGGAACACTTCAAACTTGACGAGAATTTCCATGTACACGACACGGATACGTAGCGCAAAAGATGGCTCAGATGAAGTGACCCACGTCCTCGGGGCCGGGTTGCCTCGCGCGTAAAGACAATACTGACATAAAGAACGGGACCGAGAACATCTTTTTGTAGTTTCTCCATGTCAACGCATCTCCTGTGAATAGATGTTTAAAGCAATATTTTCTTGGCCGTTCGTTTTACTCACCCAGAAGCTGTTGTGACAATAAGGCTGGCCATATTGGGAAGCGACTCCTCCGGCAGTTGGGCTCAGAAGCTTAGACAGCAGGATCGCATCTGGCGGTCACCGTACCAGATCTGTTTTGGCGTAACTTACTAGCATCAGTACGCATAACCCAACTTGTGTGCCAGCTCAGGCTCGGTCATCTATTTGCTTACTAATCAACTTGTCGTCACCACAGCATCCATATGTCTCAAAGTTTCTTGATGTAAGTAGTATAGTGAACCTTAAACAACGACAGTCATGGTCTGCAAAAAATGCGAATCGGTAAGCATCATTCTGCGCGTCAGATTCATGATTGATAACCTATCTCGCCCGATAGAAACTCTCGAAAGTTGCCGCCCCAGACCCGTTTACATCCACGTCCAGCAGTATCAAGACAGGGTCTAGGAAAATCGGGGAGAACAAGCTTCTGACACGGCCAGGGAGCTCAAAGAATAGGTTTCAGGTATGTTCTTACGTTGTCCTAGTTCCTTTCTGTTGTTTCATACGTCCTACAGCCTTATCAAGGCAAATGCAAGGATTGTAAGCAGCCCGTCACACAGAACAGGGCCAAATATTGTCATGGTGTGTCTGCCGTTTCGTGTCGTCAAGGACGCCGCGCTGATCGTGTCTGCCAGGTTGTGCTTATAAAAAGGGCCTCTGTTCAATATGTGGCAAGGCCATCCTTGACACGACGGGATACGTCATGTCTAGCAAGTAGTTTGTCCCGTTCAGTGCACAATGTTGTCATTCCATACCCTCGCTGTAGCATACTTATAATCACAATCTTGTAATTTACACAGAAGTTTTCTGTGGAGATCCATCTAAGATTCAGGGTAGTGTGAACTATCGCAGACCTATCTACTATCATAATCTATGTGATCCTAATCATGTGCTGTTATACAAGGCATGGTGTCCACTGGGGGTAGATGTTGAAATGAACCAAAGGTCCTAGTTAGCTACACGCTTCTTCGTCCTTTGCTCATAAATTTCGACGTCGATAGTGTCCAGCGTTAAAAAGTCCCAGATCATGACATGCTTCTCTTGTCCGTACCGCCTCAGTCGACCGACTGCTTGCGTTTCACAGGCATCATAGATCTCCTGACTCGGTGCGAGGAGTGGCGAGAGGAATATGGCGTGGTTGGCCGAGGTGAGATTCGCACCACTGGCACTTTCGTCCATGACATTCAGGAGAAGCACCCGCTCTTCGCCATCGTTGTTTTGGTACTTTTCCAGGTTTTTACTCTTCTGCGACGCAGAGCCACGTATCTCGAGAAACTTGATCTTGTGCACCTTGAGTGCGTGGGCAACTTTAGCCATGAGGTCTTGGAACTGGACAAAGATGAGGACACGCTCTTGCTTGGGGATCGTGTCTCTGGAACGCCAAATCGTGAGTCAGTGCGAGCGGAGGTACTGGGAAATGCGACCTACTTGATCAAGCCGATGACCATCTCCAACTTCTTGCCGAAATGCTCGCCCCGCCCATCGCGCGCTTCGTCATCGACACCGAGTGTCTCCCCCTTGACAATGTTTAACACCCTTGCAGCAGCCATGCATTTTCCAGAGGCGGCGTAAACGCACTCCTCGCGATCCGCACTCTGCCTGACACACGTCATGCAGCCCGTGTGCCCGCAGGACGACAGGACGGCGACTTCATCCATCGGGACTTCATCTCTGCCACACCCAGGGCACGGTATCTTCGGAGGCGTCTCTCGTTGCCTCTGCAAATCACGGACGACGGTGAAGTACCGAAGGGAACGTACTCGTCCGACGAGCTCCTTGGTCAGCTTGCGGATGTTGTGCGTCTTCTCGCGGTGGTCCCAAATGAGGTCTCTTGTAGTGTTCGGCAGGTTCTCGTCTTTCCCTTTGGCCTTGTTCTTCCAGTAAGTCGCGGGCAGGACGGGGACCTCGGCGTCGTCAAGAAGAGCTTTAACCATTTCCGTTGCTTCGTGATCCCCGACACCTTCTAGACGAGTAACGCGAGCATATTCCTGGAACATCGACTCTTCATTGAGCTTGCCAATCTTCTTTTCGCGCTTAACGCT
Source organism: Boletus barrowsii (assembly GCA_038088775.1). Lineage (NCBI taxonomy): Eukaryota > Fungi > Basidiomycota > Agaricomycetes > Boletales > Boletaceae > Boletus > Boletus barrowsii. Next base: position 17,477 of record JBBPJP010000008.1, on the reverse strand, counting down.
GTCCTTGAGTTCCTTAAGCAGTTCGTCTTTACAATCGTCCAACTGTTTTGTACGATCTTTGACAATGATTTCGCAGGCTTTCATGGCGTTCTCCTTTGAATTGTCATCGGAACCGTCCAAGTCAAAATGTGAGCAACGTTTCAGGAGCGCTTCTTCGGCGGTCCTAGTAATGGTCATTGAGGTGCCTTTGAGAGTGCAACTGTTAAGACGTACTTGCTATCACCAAGTGCGTTGTTCAAGCGCTTTTCTCTGTCACTCTCCGTCTTCTTCGTTCGCTTTATGGTCATGTCTAGCGCACGCAAGTGGTGTTCCAGCTCCAGATAGATCGCTCGTTCAGCAGCAGGGAGTAACACTTTTTGCACCTCGAACGAACATACAATCTCATCGATCTCGGCGATATTCTGCATCTTATCAAGTGCCATACTCCAAATGCGGAAGAAACGGTACAGACCTGACGAACAAAGGTGTCCAAGAAAACTTGGCCAATGTGGTGACGGTGGGCGTGCCATTCTTGGGTATGAACCTCGCGGAAGGAGTGGAAAGCTTCCACCTCTGAAGAAAACTGTCAATTACATGGAAACGTAAAGTGCTGAAAAACGTACTCGTTTGTTCCCTGATGCGTTTCTTGATCATAGTTGACTGCCCCTCTCCGTCATCGTCGATACCCAAGTGGAGGTTCAGATGGGCCGCGATCGTCTTGACGGCCCCAAAGTCGTGGATTGGTGGAGTACCAGACAATACCCAACGGCGATCCGCCGTGAGCTTCGTAACCATGGAATGTACCTTTCCGGTCAAGTAGGTATACTCGTCGACGACAACGCGCGCAAAGTGGAAGATCTCCAAAGGCGGTGATTTCATTTGCGTCCAATCCCTCCTGACAGCGACACTTTCAAGGTGCCAAGGGTCAGTGTCCTCTCGGCGTTTCTGTTTCTTGGCTGGTGCGTCCTTGCCACTCGCCGCCTTTCTCTTCTTTCCACTTGATTTTTCGGAGGAGGGTGAAGGAGGCTCGTCAACGTCCATACTGTCGTCATCAGACTTCGACGAACTCGTGTTGGCCTTGGCCTTGCCTTTGTTGCTGGCCGCTTTCACCTTGGGCTTGGGCTTGCCTTTCCGTGGTCTCTCCTCTTCCTCGTCGTCAGATATCTCGTTTGTCGAGCTCTCCTCAGACGTGGGTGGGGGAGTAGGTTTGCCACGAGCGCCCCGCGACTTCCTAACGCTAGGCACATCTTCCTCGGTGGGAGAAGACTCCTCATCGGGTTCGTCTGCTACGCCGCGGTCCTCGTAGTCACTCCCATTATCGTCCTCCGCATCATCGTCGGAATCAAGGATGATCGCTTTTCTGGCGCCTTCTCGCCTTGGCCTGGAACCAGGGGCTTCCTCATCTGAGGTGTCCTCAGCCTTCCGTTTCTTTGAGCTCGAAGCATTGAGGACGACCTCCGGCGTCTTGCCTGCCCGCGTAGGTTTGGCAGGGAAGTGTTCTTTCAAAGGCTTATCCTTGGGCTTGGCCTGTTGGTCTTTCTTCTCCACAGCTTGTGCATAAGACTTGCCCTTCAAGCGTTTTGACGCGAGGAAATTTTGACCCTCCGATTCTTCCTCTGAGGCGAACGTCAACCGCTAGAACCTAGGCAAGATGAAGGGGTAACTTACCCCGTCTGCGCGCGTCACGTATCGCTTTCATGACACTGTTTGGGCCTTCATCTTTCAGGCGTTCTACCTGCTTTTTCAAGGCTTCCAAACATATCTCGAGCCGAGCATTAAAATATCGACCGCCCTGCGGTGGGAGGGTCCCACCAGCCGCAAAGGACTCGAGATTTCCTAGATAAACCATACTCTGAAATAAATTCGACGCAACGATCACAAGATCAGCCTTTTGGACCGCCTCGATGGACAATGAATTGATGTTAGTGGCGGTAGAGATGACCACCACGTTTTTGAAGCAGCCCGGTGCGAATTTTCTAGACTCTGACTGCCATTGACGCGTGAGATGTGGTGGAACGATGGCCAATGTAGCTCTAACGGGAACTTTTCCGGGAATATCTTCCTTGCTCTCAAACTCCTTTTTCACTTTTTGATAGGAGCAATCAATGAGACCGAGGGTAATGGCAGTCTTGCCGTATCCAACTTGGTCGGCGAGGACGCCACCCCTGACCTTGACAGGCCGCTGTGCGCGACCCTCTGCGCGCCAACCCAAAGGCTCGAGAATCGCCTCCGAGATTTCTTCTTCGACAAATGGAAGAGCGTCAACTGCCTCCCGCTCGAGCATCCAGGCCAACGAACGCAACTGCTCCTTGCGAAGGTCGAGCTTGAAATTGGGCGGCTGATTGTGTTCTGGGTCAGCCCGGTTGCTCTTGAGCGTGAATGGCGGGAGTTGAATCTTGACCGCAGGAGCAAATTCGGTGTCTAAACGCCATGATAGCAAGGGCCGTTCCGGACGACTCTCCGAAGGAAGGCGGGACAGGGCATGGTGCAACAAAGAGGCGATGTTGAGGCCAACTTTAACCACACCGATATTCTGTTCCAGACGCAGTTGAGTGACGAATGGATTAGGACGAAGCTTCAGATCGCGCTCATATTGCCCGGCTTCTCGTGGATCCTCGATGGCGACAATTTTCTTTCCAGTCTTGCTCCACTTGATGGTGGGAGGCGTCGGAGCGCACCGCTGGCACTGGTGCAGATCTTCAGGCATGTTGACCGTCTGCCACGTATGTAAATTGTCGTCGACATGTCGAATACGTTCGAGCAGCCAAGCCAATGACCTGAACGTCGTGCGCTCATTGAGCTTGTCGACCTCCCTCCATTCCTGACGCGGCCATTCAGGACCAGCATCATCAGAAAGTGGTACTGTGCAAGACAACAAAGCAACAGCTTGGGCACAGGCGTCCGTGTTGACAGCCACTTCCAGCGAACCCCGAGGAACGGCGAAATGTGCACCACTAAGCTGAGATGACTAGAAGATATGTGAGCCCCAGCCAAAGGACAAGTAAAATTTGTGCAAGCTTACCTGGAGCGATACTTCGTCGGAAGACACCCATAGCACGGGGATGTGGCATGCGACCGAGTGATCTCCCTGAATATCCGACTGTCTCCACGAGCCAGCAAGCTTACAGACAATCGGCCGGAACTCGCCATAGTCGTACCTTCGAATGGTAGTCGTGAACACGAAGGCGTCGTCTTTGGGATCCCCACATCGCGTAGGGTCGAGCATCATGAACAACGGCGGAAGTTCGACGTCCTCAGACGTAGGTTCGCGCTTGTGAAGAGCACCACAGGCTGTACCGCACTTGTCCAAGAGAGTATATGTCCCAGAGATGTCACGATCGAGTAAGGAAACCTTCTCTGCCGGTACAGTGATCTTCAGATGCGAATGGACACGAGCCTCCCTGAATTCATCCCCCAATAAGCCAAGTCGGGAGCCCCAGGAGGGGACAAGCGTCTCGCTACCAGTCACAGTCACGTTGATCTCGCCGTTGTAGGGCAAAGCGAACTGCCAGTGACCTTGCAACAGCCCGCCCTGGCATTTGAACCTCGCAACAGGAAGCTGTAGGAGACGACGGATTTCTGCGTTCGCGGGTTCGCTCTCTAGAGGAATCGCATATAGTCGCCACTCCGTTTGCTTGGGGTCCAGGTATAACTCGAAAGAAGCTGACGTGGACTGGTAAACTGCAGACCAGACTTCTTGTCTCTTGAGCTCAACGAAACGCAACTCCGAGTTCGTGGCTTGGACTACCGCAGAACGCCAACTAACCCAACGCCTCTCGGGTATGATTACGTTGGAAGCAGATCTGAGACCGTCAAGGAGCTCGGCGGTGGTGGCGTTGATCGACAAACACATGGGAAGGACAGATTTAAGCTCCCTGACGAATGTCCCAGGGGGGATACGTGCAACCGTCCGCACATCCAGCGCTTCGAAGTTATGTTCGGGACGCCCAGCGCACTTCTTGCAGGATGACGACCCACAGTCTTGGCAGCGAAGCAGTTCCCTTGTCGTGATATCCTTCCGACCCTCGCAGAGGCACAGGCGTACACTTCGGATCGCGTGCTCGAGAACGTTCTCCAGCGAGTCCAAATCTACTGTGGACAGGTCCAATGGTTGCTCGGCCAGTTGCTCGAGGCCAGAAATGTGGTCTTCCATAGACGACTTTGGCGTGGGATCGACATCCATGACATCCCCGTCTCCTACTGGAGATCCGACTTCGAGCTTCTTCGTCTCATAAGTCTCCTTATCGTCACCTGCCTTCAGAAGCTCTTTGCCGATAACCAGCGCAGCAAGTATACAAGACCCCACCACTGTAGAAGACATGGCATTGCCAGCAAGATCAGCGAGTTCATCCCGACTTTCTCGTGTAAGGAGCAGCTTGTCGACTGGCAGACCCTGCATAGCTAATGCTTCGACTCCAATCATGGGTCCACCACGATTGGTGATGTAGGGAATCATGGATGGGGTAAGACATGGACAAATACCCGCCTTGCTCGAACCAGTAGAGCGATCAACGTTTTGCGAGAGATTCCAGACAACTCTAAGATAAAAGTGAGCAGACTACACTTCTTTGACTTATCCACTCACGTTTTATAGGATGGATCAACATTGATCTTGGCGGAACGAAGGAGACTAATGTCCATCAAATCCCAAACACGTTGCACTTGTCGCACTCCCCAATCTTGCCAAGCGAAGTCAGGCAAACGACAAGCACCACCTGGAATTGGTGACGTTGAAACGATGAGTAGCAAACCAATGCAAGAAGCTCACCTTCTTCCCAGTTAGTCAAAGGACGTTTCGGACCTAAGGACTCCTCGAGCCTGGCACGTGCATGTCGGGACTCGCACCTCGTCCAGTCAATCCGTCCACTCCGGGAATCCGACACTCCACTAGCTTGAACAAGCATCTCTCGAGCCTGGTGAATGCGTAAATCATCCGATGGGAGAAGGAACGCATCCAAAGTCGACGAAGCAGGGCGTTTTAGTTTGTTCGTTACCAAATTCTTCCACTCGCCTGGCAACTGGGACGACCGCTTGTCGATAGCGAGCAGATAGACACGGGTGCGAGTGTGGGGGATATAGAATTGTTTTGTGTCCAATCGCACAAATTCGGCGCTATAATTCTGACGCCCAAAATAATTCTTGACATCGGACCACGGCGCAGAACAGACGTTTTCCAGAAGGACCAGAGGCGGTCTATGGTTGACGATCCAAGACATCATGCCATGAAACGTCCGCCCAGACTCTCCTCCTGCATCAATTCCTTTTTTCTCGTTGTTGAGATTGGAATAGTCGACACAAGACGTGCCCGCGACAAGCAAGTCCACATCACCAGGTACAGGGGCTAAGGCACCATATGCGGTCGTACTGTAGAACAATGTCAGAACCCTGCCAAGATGGAGAACGTACACGTACGCTTCCATATCTCCAAGTTCGCACACGTCACGGAACAACAAGGGTGGCCTGAAATTGCGTTCGATGTATGCTTGCTTGAACGGCTCAATTTCGCATGAAAACACGTGTTCGAACTCCAACGGGATGTCATACTGCTCCTTCATGGACTGACATATCAATTCCAGGGCAAGAAGAGGAGACTCTGTGCCCGAACACATGGTAGCGATGCGAAGTTTTCTGCCTCTGACGCGCTCTGCAACGCCCTTGATCTGAGGAATACGGGAGACGAGGTCGGAAAACATGGTAGGTATGTGATGAAGCGGTGGGAGATTGGAAGACTCTATCTTTCCGGCTATCTTGGAATGTTGTGCTGGGGTGTCCTCTTCGTCAGAGATGTCATGCTCCGCGTCATCCTGGGCATCCTCCTCAGCGCTGGACTCGTCAGTTTCCTTGACGGGCTTTGCAGCTTTCTTGGATACAAGCTTAGGCTTCTTGCCGTCGCCACCAAAGAACGAAGTGATGGACTTTTGTTTGTTTTTGGCGAGCGACGTTCCCTTGGTCATGATCGATGATCGAGTAGTTCAAGAGGAACTGTCAAACGCGTCCGTGTTTATTGAAATTATTCGAGTCACGTTCGCGCTTTGTCACGCCCAAGCTTATTCATCATGGTGTCGATTCGAGAATCTACTACCAAGCCGTTGTTACAAAATCGAGTAATAATCATTCCCAGTATCGTGGAACCTTGCTGTCGCTCTCCCCACCAACCTCCAAAAAGTCTGACGGACGCTCGCGTTTCAAGTTTCGCCGTCTATTATTGACCGGTAATCGCTGGTATGCTGAATCCTGACCAACAGGTTGCTGATTGGTAAACGGGGTTGGCCATTGCGTGTCCGCTTGCTGATACGCTGTCATATTATAACCCACCATACTAGCAGCGCTCGGCATTGATTGTTGTTGTTGCTGTTGTTGTTGCTGTTGCTGCTGCAGGGTAGTTGCGACTGCGAGCGTCGCCGCGAGGGCCTGTGCTTGTTGGAGCTGCATCTGAAGCTGGTGATACTTCATCTCCGAGGACTGTCGCAGACGGACAGGTAATGATGTGTTTTGCAGCACTACGGATAACTGGTTGATCTGAGCCTGGAGCTGAGGGATACTGTCGACTATCATTTGGGACACTTCCATGCCCGCCTGTTGGTCTGAATAGAAGTCATCGACGACAGAACTGTCCCCTTGAGCTGTCTGCGGGAGGTTGTTAGCGTCACAATTTTTGAACAGCGGTTTGGATGTGGGTACCTGTTCACTGGCTACCGCATTAGCATTCATCGCACTTTCTTCATCAGTCTCCTTTCTGCACTGCTCAATCACTTTATCAATGTGATCCGCCACTTTTGTTCGCATGGGCTTATCCACGATCAACTTGTCAAGAGAGGGGATCTTCTTGCCACACTTTGGACAAACAAAGTCTCGCTCTAGAAGATGAGTCTGGATACATTCCTCGCAATATGTGGTTTCACAACATGGCGTCTTCACGGCATCACGGAAAAGTCTGTTGTCTATTGAACACGCGAGTGCAGGGTCTGACGGAGGTCGTTCTCGAACGTCTGCTACGGAGGGGCCTTTCGACCGGGAAACCTGCTTTTGCCATGACACTCTGCTAGAGTGAATGATTGCTTACCAACAGTGAGACACAGCGACTTACGAGTCGGGTTGAGCAACGACATAACCTCCCTCGGGCGTGACCATCACGCCCTGGGCAATCTCACCCTTGCTAGGATTCTCCACTGCTTTGAGAAAGCTGCGCGGGATACCCGTAGTTCGCTTGATGCGAGGTTTGTTGTCGAATTCGCGATCGCTATTTGTTGGACAGTCTTGGATCCAATGGCCTGAAAGAACATGAAGCAAGCATTGACCTGACAAAGCCATGACAACTCACCTTTTTGACCACAACGGTAACACACATATGATGGTGGTAAAGGACGATCGGGGGCATGGGGCTGATGCGAACCAATTGAGGGCTTGCCGCCGCGCCCGAAAGACGTTCCTCGAGGATTATTATATATTCGAACAGCACTGTTTCGATCAAAGGGCAAAACAGAGGTCATGTTATGAGACTTGATTCTACTACACAAAGCAGAAGAACCGCGTAAACGAGATACCAACTGAGACATCTTTTCCTGGGTTTCCTCCCAGTTGGCCGTCTGGGCCTGGAACATGGCTGCCATTGCAGCTGCTTCGTCGTCCTTGGTGACCGAGTTCTTCGGAATGGCAACATTTGTACTTGACTGCGAAGAATGTAAGACTCGCCGATTGGCGAGCGGTGCGTTCATTTTAGAACGACTACGTACAGGAGTTGAAGTTTTAGAAAACACGGAATCTTCTCTGACGTCGAAGCGTTTTGACATGGCACCCTTGTGCCATGCACCACCTCCACCTGGTCTCTGGATGGGCTCAGAAATGGGAACGAGTGTACTTCCGTTGGTGCCAGCGATGTACATGGCTGCCCTGCCCTTTCCTGGACGCTGGGAGGGCATGCGCTTTACGACAACGGATGATGACCTAGGGATGACTTGGGAGTCGTCCTTGTATTCTGCGGAAGCGATGGATCTCAAAATTGGGCGAGCAATGGTGCAAGATAGAACGTACCTTGATTGGTGGACGCATCGTAGACATAGAGATCAAAGTCATTGGCCTTACCGAGGTTATTAGCAAGGATGATTTCTTTCTTCAAGTCAAACACAGAGATCGCAGTGCCGTCAAAAGTCACCCTTGACTCGTCCTTTTGAGATTTAAATTTATAAAAGACAGAAGAGGCCATGGGGGGCAAGTGAAACAGACAACGATGGAAACCACAAATATACAGTCCTCCTACTGCACTGCGGATGAGTTCGGGGAGAGAGTTGTCGTCGTCGTCGTCGTGGTTTGTCAGCAACTTGGAACTTTCCTTTCGAATCAATTTACGGGAGGCGCTTGAATTAAATTGGTTTACTTTCAAACTCCGCGGCACCGATCGTCGACCCTCAATTTAAAAATGTGAACCGAGCTGTCGTTCGACTTTTGGCCAATACTCATGTCAAGCATGAACGGGTTGAGGCAGCGAAACGGGTCAGCTGCTGCACCCGCGACTACCTCGGATGAGGGTCGCAAAACTGACCAGCTCCTGGACCAACACCAAACGCGAGTATATCGTTGACCCGTCTGAATAGTGACCGTCCTTACCAGCATTGCAGATACGAGTTCGGTGGCCCATGGGGTGTCACAGCCATGATGGTTGGCTTCCCATTGTTGATGTATTACCTCTGGATATGTCTTTGGTTCTATGACGGGAAGCTCGTTTCGCCCGCTTCTATGGATGACATTGTTCCCTTCCTTCACCGCATGTGGGTTCATGTTCGCGATGTAAGTTTTTTGCGAGTCTCGGACACGATTTACGTTGTTAATTTCTACCCAGGACGCTAGCCCAAATGCCTATGCCTGGAAGGTTTACACTGGTCTCATCGTCTTTCAACTTTTCCTTGCTTGGGTTGTACCAGGCTACCAGCAGGAGGGACTCCCGGTCCCTTCGCTTGGTTACAAGACCTTGATGTACAACTGCAATGCTCTCTGGTCCATCTACATCACGATGATCACTGCTGCCCTGCTCCATTATTACCACATTTTCCGACTCACAGAAATCATAAGCAATTACGGTCATATCATGTCGGTTGCAATGATCTACGGTTTTGCAGTCTCCTTTGGGGCGTATTTCCTCACTGTTGCAACTGGGAACCAAATGCGCATGTCTGGCAATTTCATCTATGACGTCTTTTTGGGCGCTTGCTTGAATCCTCGTATTGGCCCTATTGACCTCAAAATGTGGGCAGAGGTTCGCATCCCGTGGGTTATCGTCTTCTTTTTGGCGGTCTCCGGTGGCTGCCATCAGTATGAAATTTACGGATATGTCACACCCGTAAGTCTCAGTGTGTTCGGTGACATTTGGTGTTCGCCTAGTTTGATTAGAACATGGCCTTCATGATTTTGGCTACTTGGCTTTATCTGAATGCTTGGTAAGTATCCTCAATTTCGTCGACGGTGATCTTTTGATATATCCATCACACAGTGGAAAAGGAGAAGAATGCATTCCTCAGACTTGGGATATGTTCCATGAGAAGTGGGGCTTCATGGTTATTTTTTGGAATTTCGCAGGTGTCCCATTCGTACGTCTCAGCGTCCTTTGCATGCGGGTTTGAGCGCTGACCTTATTTTAGACATATGTATACTCTGTCGTGTACATGGCCTCACATGACCCCTCCAAGTATGAATTCTCTACTCCAACTTACGTCTTGCTGTACACCACACTCCTCACTGCTTACTACATGTAAGATTTACACCCGCCTGAGCAGTTGTGGTGTTCTAACTGCATAACTCTATAGCTGGGACACTTCCATGTCGCAAAAAAGCCGGTTTAAAATGCAGACTCAGGGCATTACCAAGTTCCGCAACACTTTCCCTCAGCTGCCATGGGGTACCCTGAAGACCCCCGAGTTCATCCAAACTGCCCATGGGTAAGCTCGCCAGCTGTATTCGCTTGATATGCCCTCTCTAAGGTTGTATGCAGTAACCGCCTCTTGACCAGCGGCTGGTGGAGGTACTCCCGCAAACCTGTACGTCTTCCGTTGCGCATTGTTTGGCGTGAATGCATCTTGATATCCTACTAGAACTACGTCGCCGACTGGGTCATGTCCTTCTGTTGGGGTGTGGTCATCGGTGGCACGACCATTATCCCGTACTTTTATTCGGTCTTCTTCATTACGGTTCTCATTCATCGTTGTGGCCGTGACTTTGAACGCTGCTCTATCAAATATGGGAAAGACTGGGAACGTTACTGTTCCATCGTAAAGTACAAGTTCATCCCTGGTGTCTACTAGAATTTGATACCATCTTTAACATAATGTATCTATTCCATATACCAAATCATGACCAGCAGGAGAACGACGTGTCAATATTTGCCGGAAGCTGTTTCCGTATGCCGAATTCTCACCGACGTTTCGTTATTTGCCCCACCCACGACAGGACAAGGTTTCATCGTTTCCCCATCGCTCGCGCGCGCGCGTCCTCGTACACGATGGAGAGCAATAAAGACGAAGCCCTTAAATGCCTGAGAATCGCCCAGAAGCACAGGGATGCAGGCAACTTTCCCTCTGCGCGGAAATTCTGCCAAAAATCTCTCTCTCTTTTTGCCACACCAGAAGCAGAGAGACTCAACAAGTCCATTGAATCTGCTGCTGCTTCGGCCGAGTCGGCTGGTCCGTCCTCCGGCGCGAATACGAACAACGGGAATGCGACAACTGCGTCGTCGTCGTCGACAGAGACGCACCCTTCGGTTGCCGGGGCGAAACGACGAAGCGATGCAAAAGTGGATGGGACCGCGGGAGGTATGAACGGGGAGAAGAGGGAGTATACCCCCGAACAGCTGAACGTCGTGAAGCGGGTCCGGGCGTGCAAACCTACGGATTACTATGGGATCATGGGCGTCAAGAAGGATTGCGAAGAGGCTGACATCAAGAAGGCTTATCGAAAGGTATACTGTCGCTGGTCAGCGGAGGAGTGGGTTATTGAGATGGATTCTTGATAGCTCGCACTTGCTCTGCATCCTGACAAGAACGGAGCTCCAGGCGCTGATGAGGCTTTCAAGAGTGGGTCACACAGGACTAAATCTGCTTCGTCGTGCGTTCAGCTAACTCTAATTAACAGTGGTTTCGAAGGCGTTCCAAGTCCTATCAGGTATGTATCCCGTAACTTTGATTCGTTCACGCCTCGACTCGACTCTCAGACCCACAAAAGCGAGCTGCATTCGACCAACATGGCTCTGACCCAGAATCACGATTCAGCGGCATGTCATCGTCTGGCTTCTCACCCGGCTTTGCATCCCCCTCACCGTTCGCTGGTGGATTTGACGGTGAAATGTCACCCGAAGAGCTATTCAACATGTTCTTTGGAGGCGGAATGGGGATGAATGGCGGTGCTTTCGGGACTAGTCCATTTGGGGGACCTGTGTTCACCGCGAGCTTTGGGCCTGGCGGGTTCCGGACGACGCGCGTACCTATGAACGGACGTCCGCGAGGAGCACCGCAGGGCGAAACACCCCAGGCGCGATCGATACTTACGCAACTCCTCCCTCTCATCATTCTCTTCGCATTCTCCTTCTTGTCCATGCTCCCCGACATGTTTGCGACACCTGCAGTTCCCGACCCTCGGTTTCAATTTACGAAGACGTCAATGTATGATCTCGAACGGCAGACGGGTAACTTGCACATAAATTACTATGTCAATTCACGCGACTTTAATGCACACCCTAAAATCGCTGCTGACCTTGCAGCGGGCCAGTACCGTCGAGGATCTGCTCTCTCCCGCTTTGAATCCAACATTGAACAAGTGTATACGCAAACGCTGTACACGCAATGTCAACGAGACATCAACAAGCGGGAGAGACGAAAGGAGGCTGAAATTGGATTCTTTGGTGTTTGGGCTGACTGGGAGAAAGTGAAGAAGATCGAGGCGGAGAAATTTCCAAGCTGCGAGGAGCTCAAGAGACTTGGATTGCTCAAATAATCTGTTTATTCATTTCAACGTTCTTACAATAATGTTGGTTCGGATGGACCGTAGATTATGTTCATTCTCATCTCTGAGTCTACCTATGTCTTACTTACACCTTGCTCATAGCGGAGGCAGTCACCAAAAGTGTGCCATGAATCGCTCAGGCTCTTCACATGCATCAGAGCCACAAGAATGGAACTTGGACGAGGACAATCAACCGTGTATTCTAGTGGTGGTGGATTTGTACATAAGAAGCCCCTCGAACAGTAAGAAAACGGGGCCCGGCGAACGGTAACAATTATGCTGCTTGACCCTGTGCTCTCTCCTGCTCGATTTTAAGGTAGTACTCCTCACGGCGTTGCACTGCAGAGGTTGAGCATAGGTTATCATGCAATTGCGCATGAACACACCTGCTTTGAGATGGTAGCCATACCTGGTTCCGAGTGAGAAAGACAAAAGAAAGGATGAGCGAGAGAACATACCAGAACGCATAGCCAGCACCGATACCGAGGCCGAGGGCGACAGAAATGTCGCGCCAGAGGCCCTTTCTGAGTCTTCCGGTGATGGGAGCGATGGGCATTGTTGTTGATGCGGTACAAGTCGGGAATGTGGTGTGACCAAACAAGAGCACAACAAATGGCAGCGGGGCAAGGACTCCTTGTGAGGGGCGTCAGACAAGGTTCCGCTCGGTCGACTCTTTCAACTACGAAAAACTAGCCAGACACCGCTCAAGACATCGCACACAGACCCTTCATCATGGACATCGATCCCTCAGGCTCAGGTGGCTGGCGTTTTGCCCAGTGCTTCGGCGACAAGGGCGAGGTAGAAGACATCACAGAAGGTACGTCCTTCGTGCTCTCTACTCTGATCCCTCATCCTCCTGCTCCGATTAGCCGACATTATATCCACCGTCGAGTTCGACTCTACCGGAAACTACCTTGCAACGGGCGACAAGGGTGGCCGTGTCGTCCTCTTTGAGCGGAACGAATCGGTGAGTAGCCCGCCCTGCTGCCTTGCGTGGCTGATTCTACCCGATTCACCGAACCCACACCACATCGACCAACACCCGTGCAGAAAAAGGGCTGTGAATACAAGTTCTATACGGAATTTCAATCACATGAACCTGAATTCGACTACCTCAAGTCACTAGAAATCGAGGAAAAGATCAACAAGATCAAATGGTGCAAACGGCAAAACAACGCTCATTTCTTGTTGTCCACCAACGGTGCGCGCCTCTCTCTTCCCATTGCCACCGCTGGTTTAGCTTTTTTGGCTGTACTAGACAAGACGATCAAACTCTGGAAAGTGTTTGAAAAGTCACTGCGAGTCGTCTCAGAATCGAACCATTATGAGGGCCAGCAACCCATTACACCACCCGGTTCGCGTTTACATCTCAAACTTCCACGCATGGTACAACAAGACAACATCATTGCGGCCATCCCTCGGAAAGTCTACGCCAATGCGCATGCATACCACATCCACTCTATTTCCGTTAATTCCGACCAAGAAACCTATATTTCCGCAGACGATCTCCGCATCAATTTGTGGAATCTGGGTATCAGCGACCAGAGCTTTAGTACGTCTCTGATCCAACTATTACAATCGTGTGACCACTCACTCTGCTACGTCAGACATCGTCGACATCAAACCTATCAACATGGAGGAACTTACGGAAGTCATCACCGCCGCCGAGTTCCACCCACAACAATGCAACTTGTTCATGTACTCGAGTTCAAAGAGTAACATCAAGCTTGCAGACATGCGGGACTCGGCGCTTTGTGATCGTCACGCAAAATGTGCGTCGTTATACGTGGTTCCATTGGCCGCCCTTCTCATCATGCTTGACAGGCTTCGAGGAGGAGGAGGATCCATCAGCACGCTCATTCTTCTCCGAGATCATCTCCTCCATATCCGATGTCAAATTCAGCCACGATGGACGGTACATCCTATCGAGAGATTATCTGTCCCTGAAGATCTGGGATATTAATATGGAGTCACGGCCGATTAAGACGATTCCCATACACGACCATCTCCGCGGGAAGCTCTGTGACCTGTACGAAAATGACTGCATTTTCGACAAGTTTGAATGTAACTGGGGTGGTGACGACAAGTGCGTTCCCTTCTTCTGCCATATTTGATTTAACGCTCGATGTCCTTTATCTCACAGACACGTCCTCACCGGATCGTACCATAACTTCTTCCGGATATTTGACACGGAGACGACCGGTGACGTCGTCCTACAAGCCGACAAGTCCGCGTTTAAAGCAAAGAAAATGGGTGGGCCGCTACCGAACAAGAACGGGCTAAAGAACGGTCGATCAGGTGGTCTGAGAGATGCGATGCAGATGGAAACATTAGACTTTAACAAGAAAATTCTCCACGCGAGCTGGCATCCGAGGGAGAACACGATTGCAGTGAGTTTCATTCTCCATCACGCAGATGCGAGGCTGACATGGCGCAGATTGCTGCAACGAACAACTTGTTCCTCTATAGCGCGGCATGAATTGCTCGCGTAGTCCGTCCACCACGCGCTTCCTCCACCTTTTCCAGAGAACATTGGCTTTTCAGTCGACGCTTGACCCAGGACCCAGAACCACATGTCCCACACACTCGTTCTAAGGCGACAATCTAACAATCACCCTTCTCTCCGACTAGTCACGAAACTTCATGATCCTAGGTTCCCTCCACGACCTTTGACACATGTCGCATGTCTTGCTTACGACTCATGTTTACAATACCCTTTACTCGCCGCGTCGCGTTATCTTGTTTAGTCGTCTCCCCGCGTTTCCCCGCGTTTCTTGCATTTCATTAATGTGTTTTCTTGTGGTCCAAATGGGAAACCGTTGTTCTGGATTTGCTCGTGGTTCTCTACCCCTCCCTCTGTCTTGGCGCTCGTTCGTTTCGTTCTCTCCCCACCCCCACCCTATCGTCCTCCTTAGTACATATTTGTGTTTACAGGAAAAAGTTACGAGACTGATCTGGCAGTTAGAAGGCGAGTGTTCAAAGGAAGGACAGAAGTAATCGAAATACATGGGTTATCATAGCTCAATCGTAGCTGATGTATCATATTGGACGTTTCTTCATCTTCATATTCCATTCGGTGTGATTTGTGTCCTGCTCGTGCTGCCACCTCACGCGACTCGACGGGTACTTAGGAGTAGTGGAGGAAGCCTTGAATGCAACAAAACCGAAGATCGTGTACCCTAAACATGTCCAATTATGAATGCAAGGAAGAGCTGCAGCGACTCAGCGTATCAGCTACTAACCCTACCAACTCCTGACCTTGGAGAACCAAAATGGCCGCTCGTGCTTCAAAGGGAGGGGCACGACCTCCCCATCCTCGATGTTCACCGACTCGTACGAAACAAAGTCGAGTCTGTTCCACCGACCGAGCGGTTTGGAGCGGAGCGTGAGCGTCATCTGAAAGTGGTACCGCGTCGGCTGGGGAACGTGGTTATGGTGGGAAGGGTGCGCGGTCGGCGCGGCGTGCGTCGCGTGTGGGTGCTGCTCGACGAGGTTACTGATGAAGAGGGTCGAGCCTTCGAGCCGCCAGTCACCGACATAGAAGCCCTGTGGCAAAGTGCGTGCATTAGCGACCTTGTTCTGGAAGCGTTGAGGACATTGCGAACCTTCATACGCAACGAGGGCTTGAGCATGGGTATGACAAGTGGGGGCTGGTACTCCTCGTTTGCCAAGAGGGAGAGGACTTGTCCGTCTGGGAAGAATCGGCTGAGGCATGTCAGCGTTGACGAGACAGTCAAGGGATTACTCACAGATAGCGATGGTACGTGATGAGGTGGCTGACCTGTGTCTTTACATCAGCGACACTGGTTGACGATCACAGTTTGCGACCTACATTGACCCAGGCATTCTCACCGAGACCTCTGCGACTTTGAAGAGTGTCATTCGACCGATGGAACAGGCTATGACACGGGAAACTCACACGTAGTGGCATACGGCGATATATACGCCATCTAATCTCAGTCTTGGATGTTCAATGTATGTTTGGCGATAGTCGGAACCGTATTCATCGACTATCGCCTCGACCGTAACAGCCTCGGGAATTTGTGGCGGTTTATATGCCAAATATACAAAGTCCCTATCATCAAAGATCATCACATTTGTGTTCTGGGATAAATGATGATCATACCTCCATAATAACGGGTCCAGACTAAGGACGCGTGCCTTGCGGCATACAGTGGCAAAGTGCTCCAGAGTCGTCGTGTCGAGATTGCGCAAGATATACAAGAGCAACTCTCCCGGGATCACATTAATGGGTACACCCTCCCGGTCATTCTCTGGCTCAAACACCAGCACTTCTGGAAAATTCTCCAGAACCTTGGAGAGAATCCCATTCGTGTGCACAGACGCCTTGCCTTCGGCAGGCTGTGCGGTACGATGGGCTCCTTCACCTTTGCCAGTGGATACCGTCTTCCTGTGGCCTACGGTGGCAGTAGCGTGACCTAGTTGTTGCAGCCTCTGCTCCTCCCTGAAGTATGCACGGTCGACGTCTGGATTGAGACGGAATGCCTGACGATACAGCCTCAGTGCTTCGTCCAAGTCACTCTCCTGTTCATGCTGAACGGCACTGCGGTAGATTTCGACGGCACGCGCAATGCTCCCGCTAAGAGGACTCTGACCGTGTGACGTACGCAGAGTCTTCTGAGAGGCGCCCTGAGAAAAGGACCACGTAGGCGGCTTGACTTCGGTCCCGGACGGAGTAGCGCGAGGGGATGCATGAGACCGAGGGTGTGTCTCGGAAGAAGACGCCTTGTGTTGGCTGGGTTCCGCCCTAACACTATGTTGTTGGGCCGCTAGCTGTTCTTCTCGCCGCCATCGGACCTCCTTCTTCCACTCCTCCCTGAACCGCCTAAGCTCGGCAGACTCTCCTCCTGTGTTCATTTTCGTCTGCTGGGTATCCTGAACAAGACAACGAAACTAGCAGACGAAAATGCGAATGGACATTGACCGTAACTTCAGCGGCTGCAATTCTGCGCTGACAAAGCGTTCAAGGAGTGGTACGAGCGGGCGTCCTTATAGCCATGCTCGATATCGTTTCCCACTCTATTATTCCACATCCAAAAAAAGTAGCGATTCGGATTCCATGAAGTATTTGGCTGCTATGTAGCGCTGAAGAACTTTTAGGTTCTTCACGGGCACCGGGCCACTGACGATATAGCATCATGAATGTACACTGCGTATCTCGATTGGTCCACGTGACCCTTCTGCAAACCCGCCGTCAAGTACCAGCATACGTCACTACGTGCTGCATTGCCAAGTTCCATTGTTCGCTGTCCTTTCCCCCCTTGCAATGGCCAGGAGGTACCTAAGTGCCCAAGACTTTAATTTCGCAGTATATCAAATTGTTAGAGCGATTCCGCCTAGAAAAGTCATGACATGTGGTTAGTGGCGCGCTTATCTTCAAGTTACAGCCAGCTCGCAAATCAACCACCTTGCATAACTAGGGCAGATTGCTAAACTTCTCAGCCTTCCCAATCAAGCACGTCGGGTTCGAGAGTGCAAGTGTTGTCTGTCCT